>JAQGDQ010002170.1:0-11937 GCA_030141605.1 Tubiluchus corallicola | reverse complement strand
TATATTGAAATTAACACACATATGCACATAAAATGCCTCGATCAAAAATGCAAAAGAAATTTAACCCTTTCAGTCCCAAATTATTTTTTTAATAAGAAAAGATTTTTTGATTTGGTACTTTTGTTCAGTATGTCCATCTTGTTTACACATAGTAATTATTTTTTCAACCTGTGTGCTAAATATAGCCTGTTTCCCACGGGATACATTGGGATTCAATGGAAGCATAAAATGTGCTTCATTTTGGAACTGCTGATAAAGTATTTAAGACATTTAGTATGCATGCTATGCTGATCTGTACAAAGTCATCTCTAAACTACTGTACCTTGCACAGTTTTTTATGCTATGTAGATTTTCTAGTTTGCCATTTTATCACCATTTTTAGTCTATTGTTATTGGCTTAAATCAAAATAACTATTAACAGATCAAATAACTGTCAGTTTTAAAAGTTTATTAATTTTAAAGGCAGAGAATATTCTCGTATCCCATGGGATACAACGGGTATGAAAGGGTTAAATGTTTCTTATTTCCCGCTAAACGAATCTGCATAAAAATACACGTATAAAGATTTTCGAAAGGCGTGTTGACAGAACACGTGTTAAGCCGTTGAAAGACTAGCGAAGGTTTCATGATCTAGCAGGATTACCTTGGTCACTCCCCGCAGCAGTGAGTGTCCATTTGCGGCTGATCGTTTATTGATTTCCGTTTCAATTGAACTGATTGATCCACTCATCGACTAAACATCAAAAGGGCAACATTTAATCGATTTTTTTATCATCTGTTGTGCACTGGCTTGCATAACTTTGTTATCAATTGAGCAGCTGCTATTCTGCTAGAAATTCGACCAAATAACTTTCTCATTTGCTTCTGTTTTTATGATTCTAATCGTGATACAAACAATGAATATGTTTTCACCTTTGTAGAGCATGATTCCTCGTCTTGCCTACGACCACGCCTCCACAGTCTACACTTCAAGATGGTCAGAAGAACCAGACCGATAAACACAGCGCCCAGCAGCAGTCCACAGACTAGTCCAATGATGAGTAATTCTCTGTCTGGAATGATGTGGGCAGCAAAATATCCGAAGGGTTTTTTGTCTGAAATTTTTTTCAATTCAAAAGATTTATTTCTCAATAAACAATTACTTGTGGATCACAAGTACAATGATAATCATTTTTTTCTGTTAATACAATAAAATTAGGATATAATTTCGTAAATTCATGAATTATGTCACTAGAATTAGTAGTGAGAAAAATAACAACATAATTATTACTAGTGGTTAGTATGAGTCACAGTGGACGTAAGTAGTATTTCGTTATTACAATTATTATTATTATTATTATTATTATTATTATTATTATTATTATTATTATTATTATTATTATTATTATTATTATTATTATTATTATTATTATTATAATAATAATAATAATAATAATAATAATAATAATAATAATAATAATAATAATAATAATAATAATAATAATAATAATAATAATAATAATAATAATAATAATAATAATAATATTATTATTATTATTATTATTATTATTATTATTATTATTATTATTATTTTTTTTTTTTTATTTAAAATTTAAAATTTAAAATTATACACACGTACAAATATTTACATAATATACATACAGTGACCCTCTATTTGCAGGGTATGGTTAAAAAAACTTTGTAAATAAAATAGCTGTTATATTTGCAAGACTTTTAAATACCAATAAATCAATCTAGCAATAAAAGAACAACTAAAATCAAATAGTACCAATTTACACAAAACGACCTGTATAATATAAAAGTTCAATGTTTTATACTAAAGTTTGCAAAAACGAATCACAAACTAACTCAATGTAAATTGATGGTCGGTACAGAGAAATGATAAATGTTTTAAACATTCGCTAAGCATTTGTGGAGGAGGCAACACTTGATTAGACTATATGGAGGTGTGTGGTACAGTGAAATGATAAATGATTTAAACATTCACTAAGCATTTGTGGAGGAGGCAACACTTGATTAGACTATATGGAGGTGTGAGGTACAGTGAAATGATAAATGTTTTAAACATTCACTAAGCATTTGTGGAGGAGGCAACACTTGATTAGACTACATGGAGATGTGAGGTACAGTGAAATGATAAATGCTTTAAACATTCACTAAGCATTTGTGGAGGAGACAACACTTGATTAGACTATATGGAGGTGTGTGGTACAGTGAAATGATAAATGATTTAAACATTCACTAAGCATTTGTGGAGGAGGCAACACTTGATTAGACTATATGGAGGTGTGAGGTACAGTGAAATGATAAATGTTTTAAACATTCACTAAGCATTTGTGGAGGAGGCAACACTTGATTAGACTATATGGAGGCGTGTGGTACAGTGAAATGATAAATGCTTTAAACATTCACTAAGCATTTGTGGAGGAGACAACACTTGATTAGACTATATGGAGGTGTGAGGTACAGTGAAAAGATAAATGATTTAAACATTCACTAAGCATTTGTGGAGGAGGCAACACTTGATTAGACTACATGGAGATGTGTGGTACAGTGAAATGATAAATGATTTAAACATTCACTAAGCATTTGTGGAGGAGGCAACACTTGATTAGAGTATATGGAGGTGTGTGGTACAGTGAAATGATAAATGATTTAAACATTCACTAAGCATTTGTGGAGGAGGCAACACTTGATTAGACTATATGGAGGTGTGAGGTACAGTGAAATGATAAATGATTTAAACATTCACTAAGCATTTGTGGAGGAGGCAAGACTTGATTAGACTACATGGAGATGTGAGGTACAGTGAAATGATAAATGATTTAAACATTCACTAAGCATTTGTGGAGGAGACAACACTTGATTAGACTATATGGAGGTGTGTGGTACAGTGAAATGATAAATGATTTAAACATTCACTAAGCATTTGTGGAGGAGACAACACTTGATTAGACTATATGGAGGTGTGAGGTACAGTGAAATGATAAATGTTTTAAACATTCACTAAGCATTTGTGGAGGAGACAACACTTGATTAGACTATATGGAGGTGTGAGGTACAGTGAAATGATAAATGATTTAAACATTCACTAAGCATTTGTGGAGGAGGCAACACTTGATTAGACTATATGGAGGTGTGAGGTACAGTGAAATGATAAATGATTTAAACATTCACTAAGCATTTGTGGAGGAGGCAACACTTGATTAGACTACATGGAGATGTGAGGTACAGTGAAATGATAAATGCTTTAAACATTCACTAAGCATTTGTGGAGGAGACAACACTTGATTAGACTATATGGAGGTGTGAGGTACAGTGAAAAGATAAATGATTTAAACATTCACTAAGCATTTGTGGAGGAGGCAACACTTGATTAGACTACATGGAGATGTGTGGTACAGTGAAATGATAAATGATTTAAACATTCACTAAGCATTTGTGGAGGAGGCAACACTTGATTAGACTATATGGAGGTGTGTGGTACAGTGAAATGATAAATGATTTAAACATTCACTAAGCATTTGTGGAGGAGACAACACTTGATTAGACTATATGGAGGTGTGTGGTACAGTGAAATGATAAATGATTTAAACATTCACTAAGCATTTGTGGAGGAGGCAACACTTGATTAGACTATATGGAGGTGTGAGGTACAGTGAAATGATGAATGATTTAAACATTCGCTAAGCATTTGTGGAGGAGGCAACACTTGATTAGACTACATGGAGGTGTGTGGTACAGTGAAATGATAAATGATTTAAACATTCACTAAGCATTTGTGGAGGAGGCAACACTTGATTAGACTATATGGAGGTGTGTGGTACAGTGAAATGATAAATGATTTAAACATTCGCTAAGCATTTGTGGAGGAGGCAACACTTGATTAGACTATATGGAGGTGTGTGGTACAGTGAAATGATAAATGATTTAAACATTCACTAAGCATTTGTGGAGGAGGCAACACTTGATTAGAGTATATGGAGGTGTGTGGTACAGTGAAATGATAAATGATTTAAACATTCGCTAAGCATTTGTGGAGGAGACAACACTTGATTAGACTATATGGAGGTGTGAGGTACAGTGAAATGATAAACGATTTAAACATTCACTAAGCATTTGTGGAGGAGGCAACACTTGATTAGACTATATGGAGGTGTGTGGTACAGTGAAATGATAAATGATTTAAACATTCACTAAGCATTTGTGGAGGAGACAACACTTGATTAGACTACATGGAGGTGTGTGGTACAGTGAAATGATAAATGTTTTAAACATTCACTAAGCATTTGTGGAGGAGACAACACTTGATTAGACTACATGGAGGTGTGTGGTACAGTGAAATGATAAATGTTTTAAACATTCACTAAGCATTTGTGGAGGAGACAACACTTGATTAGACTATATGGAGGTGTGTGGTACAGTGAAATGATAAATGATTTAAACATTCACTAAGCATTTGTGGAGGAGACAACACTTGATTAGACTACATGGAGGTGTGTGGTACAGTGAAATGATAAATGATTTAAACATTCACTAAGCATTTGTGGAGGAGGCAACACTTGATTAGACTACATGGAGATGTGTGGTACAGTGAAATGATAAATGATTTAAACATTCACTAAGCATTTGTGGAGGAGGCAACACTTGATTAGACTATATGGAGGTGTGAGGTACAGTGAAATGATAAATGATTTAAACATTCACTAAGCATTTGTGGAGGAGGCAACACTTGATTAGACTATATGGAGGTGTGAGGTACAGTGAAATGATAAATGATTTAAACATTCGCTAAGCATTTGTGGAGGAGACAACACTTGATTAGACTACATGGAGGTGTGTGGTACAGTGAAATGATAAATGATTTAAACATTCACTAAGCATTTGTGGAGGAGGCAACACTTGATTAGAGTATATGGAGGTGTGTGGTACAGTGAAATGATAAATGATTTAAACATTCGCTAAGCATTTGTGGAGGAGACAACACTTGATTAGACTATATGGAGGTGTGAGGTACAGTGAAATGATAAATGATTTAAACATTCACTAAGCATTTGTGGAGGAGGCAACACTTGATTAGACTATATGGAGGTGTGTGGTACAGTGAAATGATAAATGATTTAAACATTCACTAAGCATTTGTGGAGGAGGCAACACTTGATTAGACTATATGGAGGTGTGAGGTACAGTGAAATGATAAATGATTTAAACATTCGCGAAGCATTTGTGGAGGAGACAACACTTGATTAGACTATATACCGGTTTTTTCACTTAGATATATATACAGGTGGAAACTAATAACTATATTATTATCCCAACTATTGCTCAATAAGACAAACTCTGTGTTAACAAAATTAAAATTACAAGTCCTGCTAGTCAAAATAGTCAGGACTAATTTGAGTGGATGAGTCAAACTTACTCGGCCTGCCGACAGCTCGAAACGCTATGCATTTCTTAATGGTTATACCGTAATTACAGGAGAGTTCGATTCTGATCAGCTTCCCGAACAAGCCTTCTCTCTTGGCATTAGAGCCCATCCACTGAAAAAACATAGAAAATGTGATTACAATTACAATTACAATTACCTTTACAACATTGATACATTACATATGTTTTAGACAATATTATATAAATGGCTAAGCATTTCTGAAGCAGCACCCCTCTGATTTTAGCTACGAGACGCCATTGCCGTTTCCTTAATAAAAAAGACACAATTTTAAACCAAGTGAGCCAAACGTTAGCTTATCAGAAAATTGTAGCTTTGGTTCTAAGTCAGACAAATTCGACCCGATAAATTTCAATGCAGCATCTTCACATGTTAACTGCATTAATTATTTCTTTTTGCTATAAAAAATATTAAATTAAATTTCATATTTTCGCGTCAAAATTTTTCAACAATTTTTTCATCTTACCTTCACATAAGTTGAGTTATCCAGAACTATTGTTTCAAAGTGATTTGAATTTTGCTTTTCTTGCTCTGACGATGACGCTGCAACACTGTCGCCGTTGTCGATGTCGTCACCCCTTTCAGAATGGCCAATAGAATGAGAAGATATAAGGTTTTTCAAGTCAGACTGGTTACCTAGTGTGGAGATGTCTCTCCAACCTGATGCGACAAGGAATTGTTCTGCATGTATACTGCAGGGGGCATTTGCTCCTAGAAATATTAAAAGCAACTATCAAAATACATATGCAAAAATGCAAATATATATGCATAGCAAAATCGTCCATAAGTCGGCAATTAAGCTTTCTAGTTGTTCAAATATCCTGAATCTCCATTTCATGAGGATCATTTTGATACCAAGTTCATTACTCTGTGTTATTTCTAAGCTGAGATAATCCACGTTGAAGTTGAGGTGCAGGCTATGCACTGTAAAACATAATCTTGAGAAAATCACTGTTAAAGTTAGCCATTGTTTTTTGTCACGTCTCCTGAATCTCCATTTCATGCGGATCATTTTGATACCAAGTTCATCGCTCTATGTTATTTCTAAGCTGAGATAATCCATGTTGAAGTTGAGGTGCAGGCTATGCACTGAAAAACATAATCTTGAGAAAATCACTGTTAAAGTCAGCCATTGTTTCTTGTCACGTCTCCTGAATCTCCATTTCATGAGGATCATTTTGATACCAAGTTCATTGCTCTATGTTATTTCTAAGCTGAGATAATCCATGTTGAAGTTGAGATGCAGGATGCACACTGAAAAACATAATCTTGAGAAAATCACTGTTAAAGTCAGCCATTGTTTTTTGTCGCGTATCTGCAAAACACTTAGCAACCGTACAAATGTTGGTTGCTACGGACTTTGCAAGAACACATTGAAGTTATGCTTAAATCCAGTAGATGGCTCTGCCCGAAGAAGATCTGGACTTAGCAGCAGAAAAAACCTGAAGCAAAATGACCGCTTCCATGAGCTACTACTGCAGTTTGACAATAGGATTTTTTTACCATTGCATTACTAGTTTCTAGACAGAAAAGTGGGTAAGGAAGTCTGAAATTAAATTTTTTGTGTTATTTGAACATTTTCTTGATAATTTGATACTACAATATAAAAGTTCAATATATTTAGCGGTTGATTTTTATAAAATACGAAAATTTGATATTTGATCAAATTTTTGGTACACTCTACTTTGAAGCATCATAACGTAGTTTTAACTATGCCGACTTATGGACGGTTTTGGTTACACGCACATAATATATTATAGTATAAGGTAATATATTATTTCGATAATATTTCGAAATAGTAGCAAGATAGATAATATAGTATCTAAATTGTAATATCAGTGTAGTATTTTTAGATATCAAAATACACCAAAAATCACAGTGAAGAGATCACTCAGATAGATCATAACAATCTACGTCTATGTATTTGCATTTATAAGAAATATCCTTTTAAGTAAATTCGTCTTTTCCCAGTTCCAGTCTTTTCGCAGTGTCTTTGTGCGCACGCGCAGTTCGTATAGGAAAAAATTAAGTGAACTCAGACAATGCGTTTTAACTACAACCGTTGCATGAGGTTTGGGTAAAGCAAAGCCGTCTGCCGTATCAATTCAGTAACTTGAGTTGTTTTAGGTGGATTTTACTTAATTATGCATTAGTCTGTGCGCAGAGTGATTTACTAGCAGGATCTTGCTTCGGAACGAGAAAAAATGAACTAGGTAAGGTTGTAGCTAGCTGTTAAAACTGTTACTATTACAATAGCTTGAGCTACGAGGCGTTGTCAAGTGAACACAAATGTGTTGTCTGGTACACTTAACCTTTGACCTTTTCACGATCGTCTTCAATCGTTGGAACTGTGAAAAGGCTTACTGATTCTTTTTTATACAAATAGACGATCGCCATGAAAAACATTAGCAATTATATATTGAGCTTTAATTGCACATAAGCATTGTTCACTAAGCATGGTTCACTAAGCATTGTTCACTAAGCATGGCTCACCAAGCATTGTTCACTAAGCATGGTTCACTAAGCATTGTGTACGAAGCATTGTTCACTAAGCATTGTTAACTAAGCATTGTTCACTAAGCATGGTTCACTAAGCATGGTTCACTAAGCAATGTTCACTAAGCATGGTTCACTAAGCATGGTTCACTAACAATGGTTCACTTAGCATGGTTTACTAAGCACACATAGTGATGTTGCACTATAATTCCAGCTGACAAAAATGTTTTCTCTCTACTGCAGGCCCAGAATGGTGATTAGCTTGTTCTAATAATTTACCTGTCCAGTAAATCCGATGACTTGGATAGACGATTTGACCTGGGAAAGGTAGAAATACTGTAGGAATGCTCCACCTGTCTTCCCGGTTTACGAACTCAGCCAACCAACAATCTACAACAACCAGGACGCCATTAATGCAAAGTATGAATTATGAACTGAATTATGAATTTATTCCACAGCAACACAAACATACACACAAATTGTTATTACATAAAAAAAGTAAATAAACCATGCGAGTTACTGTGAGGAGGAGGAAGGAGCATTGAGCTTTCGAGTCCTCCTCCAGATAAGTGAAACAATTGACAATTAACATTACATTTTCATCAGTTATCTAAACGAGTTACTGTGAGGAGGAGGAAGGAGCATTGAGCTTTCGAGTCCTCCTCCAGATAAGTGAAACAATTGACAATTAACATTACATTTTCATGAGTTATCTAAACGAGTTACTGTGAGGAGGAGGAAGGAGCATTGAGCTTTCGAGTCCTCCTCCAGATAAGTGAAACAATTGACAATTAACATTACATTTTCATGAGTTATCAAAACGAGTTACTCTGAGGAGGAGGAAGGAGCATTGAGCTTTCGAGTCCTCCTCCAGATAAGTGAAACAATTGACAATTAACATTACATTTTCATCAGTTATAACGTACATTAGAACAAAATAAGTTTTGTTAGTAACTTAAGATCAGGATGAGTAAAATTGTGAGTTAATTATACCGTTGTAGTAGGTAATTCTTTGATGCTTTTTTTAAGTTGATAAAGATTAAGAGTTTTCATTTCACGCGGAATTGATGACCATATTTTAATAGCATTATAGTTTGATGACTGTTTCATTATATTTGTTTTTGGAAGAGAAAGCTGGTCATACTTTAGTCCAGTTTCAAATCAACATGATAATTATACAAGATATTCAGTCCAAAACTAAGTACTCCCTCTTCATATAAAGGTCATGTTGCGTACAGCAAAGCAAAGTTAAGCAAAACCAGATCTGGCTAGTAAGTTGATAGTGAATGCAGAGAAATCTAGCCCTAGAGTGGCTTTGCCTGCCAAACAACCCCAGGCATTTTCCTCAAGGAAAACTGTATACGGGAATAGGAAGCGTTTCATTTGGTTCAGGATTTTTTCTCAGACGGTTTTGTGGTTCTTGCTAGATTGTAGCTCTGCTAAGAAGGATCAGCATTAGGCATTACTAGTCTATGTGTTGACTTACCAACACGTGTCAAGCTATGTGTAACATTCTAAAGCTCTCTCATGGGAAAAATACCGTCTGTTGCAAGTACCGTATCGAAAAGAACTGTCTCTATTACAGTAACAATTGGCACGTGCTTACCGTGTACCGTCATATTCTTGGATGTGATAAAGTGTAAACTTAGCTGGTGTGCTTAAAACATAAATTATTTAACAATGGACGCCTTGCATCTCCAAGAAATAAGTTCTGTGACTGTAACTGACCAACAAATAAGTTCTGTGACTGTAACTGACCAAGAAATAAGTTCTGTGACTGTAACTGACCAAGAAATAAGTTCTGTGACTGTAACTGACCAAGAAATAAGTTCTGTGACTGTAACTGACCAAGAAATAAGTTCTGTGACTGTAACTGACCAACAAATAAGTTCTGTGACTGTAACTGACCAAGAAATAAGTTCTGTGACTGTAACTGATCAAGTGAACATGTTTTGTTATGTGAACACGTTATTGTTGTGTGAACATGTTATTGTTGCGTGAACATGTTATTGTTATGTGAACACGTTATTGTTGTGTGAACATGTTATTGTTGTGTAAACATGTTATTGTTGTGTGAACATGTTATTGTTGTGTGAACATGTTATTGTTGTGTAAACATGTTATTGTTGTGTGAACATGTTATTGTTGTGTGAACATGTTATTGAATGTGTGAACACTTTATTGTTGTGTGAACATGTTATTGTTGTGTGAACTATTGTTGTGTGAACATGTTATTGTTGTGTGAACTATTGTTGTGTGAACATGTTATTGTTGTGCGAATATGTTATTGTTGTGCGAACATGTTATTGTTGTGTGAACTATTGTTGTGTGAACATGTTATTGTTGTGTGAACTATTGTTGTGTGAACATGTTATTGTTGTGTGAACTATTGTTGTGTGAACATGTTATTGTTGTGTGAACATGTTATTGCTGTGTGAACATGTTATTGTTGTGCGAACATGTTATTGTTGTGTGAACATGTTATTGTTCTGTGAACATGTTATTGTTGTGTGAACATGTTATTGTTGTGTGAACATGTTATTTTCCTGTGAACATGTTATTGCTGTGTGAACATGTTATTGTTGTGTGAACATCTAAGCTCTACAGTCGTGTGTCTCAATAAAGGCCATAGTATCTTTGCTTAAGTAGCCACTGGCTATTATTTTTATTTTAAGAACTTTTTCTATGCTTTTCTCAAAATTTTCAAACATTTTTATCACACTGCTGTGAGTACGACTCATTTTTCCATGGGGTAGAGTGACAGTTTTCAACGAGTCTCCGGGTTTTAACAAACTTATCTGTCTGTTGAATTGAACAAAAGAGTTTATCAGTTCATGGCTTGACACTTGCATGGATTTGTACCAATGGCCAATGAAATTTTGGCATAAAAACTGCAGCAAGTCTGAACTGTTTGATTAGTGTTACGTTGCCATTATAGTGTCTGCCATAACGTATCCCATTTTTATCAAAAAAGTTCATTACACTCCAGCAGCAAGCAGCGAGCCATTAGAATACAGTAATGGAGTCAACTAATGGAACGATAGGGAAGCGTGCATGCATGAATGCGTGCATGCGTGAAAGTGTGCATACGTGAATTCATGCGTGTTCGTGTGATTAAGAGATATTTATTTATTGAACCTCGTTTATTTTCAAAATACAATAAACAGGTCCCTTTATTTGAAAGAAAGACATATATTATATATATATACATATATATATATATATATATATATATATATATATATAAAATATATATGTATACTATATATATAAAACATAAATGTATATATATATATATGTTTATATATATATATATATATATATGTTATATATGTAAATATGTTATATATATATATAAAAAATATGTTACATATAATTTATGTATATATATGTCACATGCTAATACAGTGTATATATGTTATATACATATCATATTTATGTATATATGTTATATAAGTTATATATATATATATATACGGCATAGTGCTTAAGGTTATATAGAGACAGAGAAAGAGAGAGAGAGAGAAATAGACAGAGGCAGAGAGAAAGAGAGAGAGAGAGAGAAAAGAGAGAGAAAGAGAGAGAGAGGAGAGAAAAAGAGAGATTTCATAACCCAACAAAGACGGAAAAAGAAATATCACAACAGCTGAATTAAATCAAAAAAATCGATTAATTACCATCCATGTTATTAATACACCGTTGCAAATCTTCCCGGAAGGTAGGAAACTGTAAATTACATTGGCACTCGCATTTTCCCTTTATGCTCTGTGCTCTCCTGGAATTCCTGCAAAAATTGAATGGCTGCCTTTCGTAAAATAAATCATTTTAAGCTACAGGATACATTGAAAAACGTCACAATTGAACTAGTCAAAGAAACGAAAGATTATTTTCTCAATAGCGAGTTACTAAGACGTCCTGTGATGTTATTTTATTTATTATTTACATTATTTATTTAGGCGAAAAATTATAATAAAGAATAAGTAAAAATCCTATTC
>JAQGDQ010002168.1:0-12090 GCA_030141605.1 Tubiluchus corallicola | reverse complement strand
ATGTGTAGCACTGTGAGTTAGTTCATTGCTGTGTTTTCCTAGGATAAACTTGGATGATGGAAATCTTCGATAATTCACTTCGTCTTTATCTTGATAGCATTGCGACTAGTAAGTCAGGACTGTATGATGATCAGCTTTCTGTGCCAGCTAGTCTTCAGGTAAGCTGAATTCTTTGTGGTTTCACTAATATTTAATATTTTCATTATACTTAGTGACAGCATTAAAAATTAAGAATTAAAATTTTTGCTGCTACTAAGAGCTTCTAAGCACCAATTTGAGTTGTAAAACTATTACTGTTTAAAAAATTAAATTGCTAGTTTTATTCTTGCCCATTCCATCTCTTAATGTTTTAATTACTTTAAAGTTTATTATACCGTAAACATGTGGCGTCGTGTTATTCTTAAAGGAAAACTGGATGATTGTGTAAACACGAGTTCAGAGTAAAGAATGCTCTAAAATATTGAAAACTACAATAACTTTTTTTAAAATCAAAACTTAGTTTAAATAATAATTGCCTCGGATACTCAAATTTCGTTAAACTTTCAAAGCTACGCGCGAGATTGGCAATGGCGCCTTTTTGTCACATGCACATGACCGACAAATAGAAGGCGGTGCCGTGATAACTATGATCATGAACTGCTGTGCTAGTTTCTGACGTCATATGATGTAAAGCTCATTTTTCGTGACATCAGGCGTTTAAACAGTACCATAACACTTATGCCAAATGTGCTTGACGCGCGAGGGAAGACGCCTGCCATTGCACAAACTGTGGTTAGTTTCTGACGTAAGCAATACCTGTGTTCGGTTGCCGTTAATTAACTTTCTAAGCTAATTATTCAAATATGAGAAACAATTATAGGCAAGAAAATGTATATTTTGGACAGTAAATTAAAATGAGATTGGATCTAAACAATCGCCCGGTTTTCCTTTAATATAAAACGCATGTTCTACATTACATGGAGTTTGAAAGTTTGTAATAAAATGAAACATTTTCTTATTTCACCAAGGACCATGGACTTGTTATGAAGTTAATCAAGAATTTTAAATTATTACAAAACATGTGACGTTGTTATCCTTGTTATAAAACATTTGTTCACGAACACTATTGATAATACGTTGAGTTTGGAACTGTGCATTTTTTTGTTTTAACTAGGATTATGGTCTGTATGGTAGCGAAATTAAGGAGCAAGCTAATGTGGTAAGACTGATTAACATTAGTTGTTATTGTTCGGAAAAGATGAATTTAACAATGTTGCTAACTGTAAAATATTCCAATGTATACATGACTTTATATTACGTACTAAATGCTTCCAGTAGTTTCTATCTGATATGAATACATCAGTCTTAAATATTCGTACTTTAATATTTTCTAACCGTCATTTTTTACTAATGTCTAATGTAATCATGTAGTAAAACTTGTCAGCTTGTGTAGTTATAGTCTATTCTTACTGTAAATGTTTTTGTAAATAGTGTATAAAGTCTGTTGTGGTGAAGATCCTAAATCATGTTGTTCAAACTGTCTGATCCAATCCTATAATAAATTATGTTTAAACTAATCACACATCACCGAGGTTAGGTTTATTTAAATGTTTGCAAAAATTCTTAAAATGGTTGAATCATAAACGTGTGATAAGCGCCTCATGTTATTAAAAATCATTTTACAGTCATGATCATTTCACCGTTGGCTGCTCCCATTTTGTTTGTTCATTTATTTATTTATTTGTTTATAATACATCTATGAGCTGAAGTCAAGAGACTTATATGTCCATTAAAAACATCGTAAAACATATCGACAATGTACAGAAAGTAAGATTACTGCTAAAAGTAGAAAATACATAGTACCATTTTGAACGCCCATTCTTCCACCAGTGATGTCATATATCGACTGAAAAACTTTTTGCAAGGAATTGGATAAGCTAATTTTGCGATATTTTTGCAAGAATGTTATGCAAGCTGCATAAGTTTGAATTAGTTTGAGCAGCGCGCACTTACGGCCAGCCGTGATGCGTTTACGAAGAGCCACGAAGGCCCAGCAAGTATGCCACAATTTTTAAGTGAATTGCTGCGACCAACGGGCCTAAAAATTTCAATTCTGTGTCAGTATAAAACAACTTTATGCTCTATGGACAGTTTTTGAGCAAATTTCTTTGTTATATTCAAAAGTTAATTAGTAGTAAAATAAATCCAACGTATGTTAAGTCACTTGTCCTTTCTTTTAATGAATCATAGTCATTTTTTTTTGATGAGTTCATTTTATTATTATCTGGAAAATTTCATTTTAGTAACTTCTAATACAATTTTTAAATCACAAAATTTACGTAAACTTTGATAACATTTACCGGCACAGACCGAGGAAGAATTGAACGACAGCGGTGGCGAGTCAGCAGCCAATGCATTGTGGGACACGTGGAAGCAGTACACAGACACCGGCTTTCAAGCCGAGGACATCATTGTCGATGAGAGCGAGAGCTTACCTGTAGTGGAACACAATCGGTTCCGTTACCCAAGCACCTCGTTTGACATTACAGGTAAGTTGCGAAAATGATTTTGTTGCTTTGCTGTGACTTTTCGCTGCAATTGCTCAGCATTTTAACTGCAAAAGTTTAATCGAGGGCATGCCGGGGGAGAGAGAATGTGGTTGTTTGTAGCTTCATCGTTATTGTGATCATGTTTGTCATTATTATTATCTGTCATAATTACAATGATAATGAATTTGTATTGTTTTGTATTGAGTTTGCATTGGATTGAATTTGTATTGTATTGTATTGCATTGTATTGTATTGTTTTGTATTGTATTGTATTGTTTTGTATTGTATTGAGTTTGCATTGCAATGAATTTGTATTGCATTGTATTGTATTGAGTTTGCATTGCATTGACTTTGTATTGTATTGTATTGTATTGTATTGTATCGTATCGTATCGTATCGTATCGTATCGTATCGTATTGAGTTTGCATTGCATTGAAGTTGTATTGTATTGTATTGTATTGTATTCTATTGAGTTTGTACTTCTAACTAATAATGTAACCTGCCTTAGTGGTTTGCAGAGTGGTACAGTGTGAAGACAAAGTCCTTGTCCAGTGCCTTTTGTCAAATAGCCATTTTGAATAATTTAAAAACTGTACATTCAGTAGACGCCGCTTGATAGATTCGCTTTGAGATGTGAGAGGTTTTTTCCGTATTAACCAGCTGAATCTATTAAATGACTGGTGCAGTGTTACTAGTATAGAAGTACGAGTAATCACCCATCAGCTTAGTATGCACTGCAGAGGATGCTAGACCTTTAAATGCTTGTCATTTATTTTTCAAAATTAACTCGCTGAGCAGTTAGTCTCCAGAAATGAGGTTAACGGCAGCGGACGAGCGGGTGACAGATTCAAAGCATAACCGCTACGCTAGTATATTAGCGCATGATAAACGAACATGCTTACAAACAAGGCTGTACTTAATATGACCGTTTCTACGTACAGTATAGTGCACAAAAGCGTTGTAAGGGTGACACAAATGATGTAAAAGCTGTTTGGGCAAACCTTATTTTTAGTTCCTGAAATAAAAATATCGAGTCAATAACGCGGAGTTATTTGAATCAATTGCCGACAGTTTTTATGTACATTTGAATTCGATCGGCCCGTACTAGACGTTTTTGAGTCAATTAGGCGACAGATTCTACTAGTGAGTCGATTAGGCGACAGATTCTACTAGTGAGTCGATTAGGCGACAGATTCTACTAGTGAGTCGATTAGGCGACAGATTCTACTAGTGAGTCGATTAGGCGACAGATTCTACTAGTGAGTCCATTAGGCGACAGATTCTACTAGTGAGTCGATTAGGCGACAGATTCTACTAGTGAGTCGATTAGGCGACACATTCTACTAGTGAGTCCATTAGGCGACAGATTCTACTAGTGAGTCGATTAGGCGACAGATTCTACTAGTGAGTCGATTAAGCGACAGATTCTACTAGTGAGTCCATTAGGCGACAGATTCTACTAGTGAGTCGATTAGGCGACAGATTCTACTAGTGAGTCCATTAGGCGACAGATTCTACTAGTGAATCCATTAGGCGACAGATTCTACTAGTGAGTCGATTAGGCGACAAATTCTATTAACGGCGAGTCTAATAAACGGGGTTTATTGTACTTATTTTGATGAGTGGGAACACTGACATTTGCACCTAACTGTAGCTGAAACATCTACAAATTTGAATTATTTCGTATGTTTGCAACAACTGCTCAGTATTTTTGTAACGAATTTTTTTAATGGTATTGCAAAATGTGCGAAACTTAACTAGATGAATGACCATGAATCGTGTTGTTGAATGGACTGCACATGCGCGACCCAATTTGGTTTTAAATTCGTATAAATGACAATACTGCGTGGCACATTGAAATCATTTGATGGGACTGCGATTGACCTTGTTTGATTATTCAATGATATTTTTTCATTATTATACGTCTTTTATTTACCTCTACTTACAAGTACTAATATAAATGTACAGTCAACATGCAAAATATAATAAATAATGTAAATAACATTGGGCCTATGTATCTGTTATACAACTTTACAAAACTATTTTACAGACTGTGAATTTATACAAAACTTCCTAAAATAAGCATAAGACATTATTATTTAGACGCTAAGATTGTTACTGCTTTATTTTACATACCAACTTACTAAAACATTAGCTACAAAATCAAAGTTTTGATAATTACGCTTCTTTAGTATGGTTTCCATTATAAAAGAATCTCGAACTGTATTTATAAAAGATAGTAAATTTGCTTCTCTTTCTACATAAATGCTCTGCAGTTCTCTATTTCTTAATTTATCTATAAATTCTTATCTAGCCATTCACATAAGAGGACATTCATGTAATGAGTGTATCATTGTTTGTAGTTCTGCCTCACCAGGGGCGGAGCGAGGGGGGGGGTGCACGCCCCCTTGTCAAAATTTGCGCCCCCCCCTGCAAAATCGGACAAATAATTTTTTTTGCAGTGAAAATTGCAGCTCGCATGTAATCATTTTCAATATGAATTAGAATTAGGTAAAAAAATGTTTGGTAGCTTCAGTGTATTATTTTCTTAAAACTTGTGTGTGATAAATTTCTGTAAATAACAATTTAGTTAGAGGCACATTAATAACGTTAGGTTAACTGAGAGTTAATTTTCTCATTATTGCTCTGTCCGCTACGCCGTCCTACACACATGCTAATTATAGGCCTGCATGCAGTATAAAAGGGGTTAAAATTGGCTTAACCATTATTTAACCACTTCGGATACCTCGCCCCCCCCCCCCCAGAAAATTTTTGCGTCCCCCTGCTTGCCACATCTAGTTCCGGCCCTGGAAGCCATTTACTTATATTGATACAATTCAGGATAAACTTTCATGTTCAATGTTTTTACAGGGATAGAAGCAACAGATATATCCAGTCTGATTGATCAGTTTGAACTTGCTGAACATAAACAACTAGGTAAGTATATCATCATCATCATCATCCAATGAATCACACGTCCAGTGACATGATTCTGCTCACCTCCCTATGCCAGGACTCCCTGCTCGCCGCAATGCCCCAAGTGCATTTATTTCTAAGGATCAATGCTGAAGTGTTTAAATCTTTCTGTACAAAATCTAAATATGTTAACATTTGTCCTCCTGCAGGTTTTTTAGCTGTTTCTATGGATTGTTGAAGAGCTATCTTCACTGGAACATCATCAGGTAGTCTAAGCGTATGCCCAATCCATCTTAAACGGCATCTTCTTGTTTTTCTTGTCCAAGGTTCTTCTTTTATTTTTTCATGTAGATCTTTGTTTGAAATTTTCTTTGGCCATCTAATACCCAAAATGTTTCTGTAATTTCGCCTTTGAAACGCATCGATTTCAGCTTTATGATTTGCTTTTAATGTCCAGAGCTCAGAGTTGTAAGAAATACAGTTTCAACTAAGGCTGAGAATATTCTAACTTTTGTTTCCAAAGAAATCTTCCTATTAAGTAAGTATAGTTATATCACGTATTCAGGTAATTCCATTCAAGATGGCGGAGGGCAGTGAAGTCACAAATGTGAAATTACCAAATCCAAATCTTATTGCACAATAATTTTCAAATCCGGATTAAATCCAAAACTCTATTTAGCAAGAAGAATGAATTATAAAAAAGATAGTAAAAAGAACATTCAGTTATAAAAAGTACAAGATTTTTATTTAAAGCTTGCTAAGCCAGTTCAACTCACAGGCTGCTTATTTAGACAAAAGCATGACTCATACTGTATGACTCAGCAATGATTTTCAATGCGTATTTTAAAATATTTTTAAAACTGCTGATTTTTCCAGGTCAAATCTGTTCGAAAACCGGTTAAAATTTGCAAAGCTGTAGCGCTACTTCAGACTATATTTTTATGAAGTGGGAATAAAATTTAATTTTCCATGAATTAATGCGAAGGGCGGCGTAAGAAACACATTGTTATCATGCAACTCATTGTCATTTATGTTATTTCTACGCATCTACGTAAATACTATAAGTAACTATTTTATTGTTTAAAGGTTAAAGTGGAGTTTTTTCAGCATCTGCATTTTTAAACAGCAATATTAAGCGCCAGGTATATATATCGTTTGCCATTATCTGCACTCGATGTAAAGAATCCGAGCTAGAAAAAACCATATTTGTATACGGTGTGTGCAACGCTGTGCTGAAGTAATACGAGACGTCTTAGCAATTTTTTTGAAACTAGAAGTTATTTCGTAATGTGGTATACGCTTTCACGTAAAATTTCAAGAGTTGGACACTCACTGAAACTGAATATGGCAACATGTGCACATTTCAAGTAGGACAAAATTACCAAAAAAGGCAGCGAATTAAGTAAATTTGCGAAAAAGTTTAAAAATCAAACAATGTACGATGTTTTCTTAATAAAGCAGTACCAAATCGCTTCTGCAGTCAAAGCTAAATCAATTTTTTTCAAAAACTTTCCTGAATCGGGTGGCTTCTAAAGTAATCTAGAACTTCAGCAAATCAAATCAAATCAAATTGATTCGGATTATGTTTCGAAACTCCGGTTCTGGCGGATTGTCGCAACATCCCTTAGCAGAGGAGCATGTATATGTAAAGCCTGAAGCCTCGCCGTTTCAACTCAACTCTAACTGATTTATTTCTACAGTCAACCTAGAAGATGAGAAATGCAGCTTTAGTCACGCCAGCGGGTCAGTGATACGAGTCGAGCTAGCCAACATTTCTGCCGGCTACAAAGATTTTCGCTCTTGCGATAATCATGTGACGCTGCAAATCACTGGTTGAAATATGGCAAATGCATTGCGGATTCGCGGTCAGATTAAGCGTGTGCATATGCTGGCAAAGATACTAAATTTTAGAAATTTTTAAACGAGAAAATTGGTGAATTCAAAATTAAATACACAAAATAAGCAATGTTAGTCACACGTGTGGGATCATTTTGGTATTTTGGTATTGGTTTCGGTAATCAAGATAAGCCTCACCAAAAATTGGATTGGAATTATATTTGCAATAAATCCACTGCTTTTTTATAATAATATAAAACCTCTAATGCGTTATTTGAATATGTACATCAGCTTTTTTCTGTGTTTAAGCAATACAAATTATTTAGCAAATTTGGCTCCTTAATTAACAGTTAACTAAGAATTTATCATTTATTTAGTTAACAAAAATTCGTACCTTTAGCTGACTTAGCCAATTTTTTAAGCCAACTCAGAAATAAAGTCAGTCAACCTCAGCCGAGCTAGCTGATTTACTGTGTGAGTCAGCTGATGTAGTAGCAACTGACTCAACTTTAGTCAAGCTAGCTGATTTATTGTGTGAGTTGGCTGATGTAGTAGCAACTGACTCAACTTTAGTTAAGCTAGCTGATTTACTGTGTGAGTCAGCTGATGTAGTAACAACTGACTGAGTTTCAGCCGAGCTAGCTGATTTACTGTGTGAGTCAGCTGATGTATTAGTAACTGACTCAGCTTCAGCCGAGCTAGCTGATTTACTGTGTGAGTCAACTGATGTAGTAGTAACTGACTCAGCTTCAGCCGAGCTAACTGATTTACTGTGCGAGTCAGCTGATGTAGTAGCAAATGCCTCAACTTTAGTCAAGCTAGCTGATTTACTGTGTGAGTCAGCTGATATAGTAGCAACTGACTCAACTTTAGTCAAGCTAGCTGATTTACTGTGTGAGTCAACTAATATAGTAGCAACTGACTCAGCTTGTGGTTGTATGTATATACAGTAGTGGCTATAATATGGGGCTATGACATATTATCTTTTTAAGGTCTCTAGTAAGTCTGGTTAATATTGATTTATCATTTCATATCACACCGTACTTCTCATACAGGCAACGATATTGGTTTGGAAGCTGTTTCTGCTATTGCTGCCGAGACGGACATTACCAATGTCGTGACAAAGTCATCGGCAAAAACAGAGACAATTCTAGACGTCTGTGAACCTCCAAAAGACGGACACGCTTCAATTGGTAACCTGTAAGTAATATTAATTAGCTTTTTTATTCATTGTGCAGTAGGCGCTGCTTAATAGACTCACTTTGGGACCGATGTGTTTTGACCCAATTAACCGACTGAACCTATTAACTGATGGGTGTCATATCACAGCTTTTTAATGAATTTTAGAAACAAAGTAATGCCTAAATTCTTTTGTGAAGTTAAAAATCAGAAAAAATATTTCGAAGCAATAAATTAAAGAGTATACTTTTCGAAATCACACAAAACCACTTAGCGCTAGCATATTAGTGCATGATAAACGTTCCTGTTTACAAACAAAACGGTACTTAACATGATTGTTTCTGTATACGTAGTGCACAAAACGGAAGTTAAGATGACGTGAAAGTAGGAAAGGTTCTCTTGGCCATATACAAATATCTTATTTTAAGTAGGTAAATGAAAAATATTGAGTCAATTATACAGGGTTGTTTGAGTCAATTACCGATAGTTTTTATGTATATTTGAATAGAAGCGGTCCGTTCCAGGCGTTTTTGAGTCAGTTAAGCGATTGAGTCCATTAACCGTGAGTCTACTAAGCGGTGATTACTGTATTAACCTTATCCATGTTTTTTTACTTTTCTTGAATAAGATATGTACTTGTTTTTCTGGAGACGCAGCTACTTGGACGGCTTATGTTTAGATCCCTGGTCAAGTTGTGCAGCGCCACAGTTTGGGGGTAGTTCGTGTTTCTAGAGAAGTAAAAAGGAATAACCTTCAGGTCTACAACAAGCAACTTTAGGGACTTGCTGAGCTCGAGGCTGAGACCAAGAATACTTTTCCGAAGACCAAATTGCTTTCAGCAAGCAATTTCGGTCGACTTCACAGATATGCATAAAAGTCTCTGTAATGACAGACGTCTGAAAATATGCTGAACTCCTTTCATGGATTCAACATGCAACTTGCTTCTTTCCTTCGTCCACTGGCTTTGCATAAATGAAAACAGCAAAACAGCGAAGCTATACAAATTTAAAGAAATTCACATAAAAACAAACAAAAGCTGATGTCATTTTAAGTCGTTAGCGAATACGCCGAGTATCGACAGCAATGCCTCTGCAGTTGACAACGTCCGTACATACTTACGGATTGAGGCAAAACCCGGACAAACTGCGGATTTTGTGAAAACTCGCCCAGACAGAGGCTCAAAAAAAGGACGTGTCCGGGGAAACCCGGACGTATGGTAACCCTATCCAGAGGTTAAATTGCTAATTCTTTCATCACTAAGAATGTGGTGTATGTAAAATTTATTTATTCATTTATTTTTAATTTGTTTAATCTGTAGTAGATTAATTACATTGTTTACATATAAACTTGTGAAATGGCAAAGGTGACTCAGAAAATGCACAAGCAACTTTTAAACCTAAAGTATTTATATGCTTTGCTTTTCTTGTGGCTTACAATGTAAACAATAGCCTCTACATTACACATGTAATATATAAATATGAAACAAGTTATTTTAGCATTTATTATGAACAGCTTTGTTTGTTTTTTTTATATAAAACCACAAACCAAAACCATTAACTCACGTGTATCGTGATACGTATCGTGTAGTGATATTAGTATCTGTTGTGGAGATCACTGGCATCAATTAGGATTACATAGAACATCGTAGAATGTTCCGTTGGAATGACCGCCTTACCGTCTGGATTGTTCCGGAACATTAGTTCGGGAAGTTTCGTCAGCGCGCTATATAAGGAAAAGCAGGCTGCCGTCAGGAGAGCACACAGAGCAGATATACTTAAACGTTTTCCAGATTTTCACGTTTACTGTAATCATTTCAACGTTCCTTCATACTTTTGTGTTGTAGAATTCTCGCTAAATAAACTACTTTAATTTGACGAGGTGTTTTCTGGTTTTCTCTACGAGCCTTCCGAGAGAAACAAAACACAACAGTATCATACCTTGATGACGTTGTTACAGCCCTATTATTTTGTAATTTATTTATTTTGTTGGGAATACACCTTCCTACATTTATTTTGCATAATTAATTTTTTGCTACAATTTTCAGCACTACAAATACTGGTGATAATAATAATGTTACATCAAAGCCGTGCAAACAAACCTTGATTCCTAAGCAAGAAACACTTGTAGGTAAGTTGTATTATTTTAGCTATGATCCTTTCGTGTTAAGATGCAAATTATTATTGGTGACCTGGTTAACGTGCCACTTGTACTCCTAGTTTGTGTTGCCGACAAAACTGATATTAAATTTTATTGTCGTTCGGGCGCGCAATTTTTACTACAATTTTAGGCATCGCTTAATAGACTCACTTTGGGACTTTGGGATGAATGTGTTTTGAATCAAGTGATTCAATTAGCCGACGGGTCATATTACGACTGTAGAAGTATGAGTCTTCACATTTCGGCTTAATATCTACTACAAGGCTTCAAATGAATTTTAGAAACGAATTAATGTCGAAATTATTATGCATAGTAATACGTAACTGAACGAAGTACGCGCGACAAAAAATCGTGTCTGAGGTTATAAAAATACTGATTCCTCAATGTTTCACACACATAGATTGACAAAATCGAGTCTGAGGTTCCAAAAATACTGATTCCTCAATGTTTCACACACATAGATTGACAAAATCTAGTCTGAGGTTACAAAAATACTGATTCCTCAATGTTTCACACACATAGATTGACAAAATCTAGTCTGAGGTTACAAAAATACTGATTCCTCAATGTTTCACACACATAGATTGACAAAATCGAGTCTCAGGTTATAAAAATACTGATTCCTCAATGTTTCACACACATAGATTGACAAAATCGAGTCTGTTGTGCTTATGTAGACATGCTGACTATGACTGCAAACAAAACAGTAAAAAACTTTTAAATCCAGCTGCTCAGCTATGCCTCCATTAAGCTTTTACATTCATTTTGTTCGAAAATAAATGTTGGTAAAATGGTGTGTGTCTAACGATTTTTGTCGTTAGGTTAGCTAAAACCAATGAACATGGTCAGAGCACTTCAAAAAAGTTGATTTTGAGAGGCTGTCATTAACTAAAATTTTTTTATTACTTCAGTTACCACTACAAGTCCGGGAACGCCGCCATTTAGTCGAACGGTCATGTCCAGTCCATTTGGGACAATCGGCCGAGAAGTTGGTTTCGTTCACATACATCCCCAGCCTTCCGGTGTAAGTTTTTACTTGTACATTATTAGTTGTGTTTATGATCACTAGGTGGCAGAACTAGTAGTTGAATGAATGTGATACCTTCTGGAGGATGACTGTAAAGATGCTGATTTTCATGCCTTTGTACATTTTCATATTAAGTTGTTAAAATAACTCTAAAATTGTTATTTGCTTATTCTTTATTGTTTAAAATTTGTTGGCGTATTAGACAGATTCCGTACTACCGATTTGATATTTCTAAAAAGACTAAAGATTCATGTTTAGAAGGTATTCAGTGAAAATTTTAAACTTGCACAGTAGTAAAGGTATACAATAGTAAAATGTGTGTCAAGAATATGCTGGTTTCAAAAATATCCTCTTCCAAGCATTGAAAATGCATCTATAGCACTCGAATTTGACTTAAAAAGAATCAAGTACCATCTTTGTGTGTGTTAAGCTGAAAATATTTCATGA
>JAQGDQ010001597.1:17500-33081 GCA_030141605.1 Tubiluchus corallicola | reverse complement strand
GATTATTCGAGATTATTTATACCAATATGGTCGCTTATTCGAGATTATTCGTGCCAATATTGTCACCAGGTTTAGATTATTAGCTTGACGGGCGGCAGATTATGACGCTGAAATGTGGTGGCCGCTGATTCGGTTACATCCTGGTGAATTATGCTAGCAGTTGATTTAGTTACATCGTGGTTAACAAATTACATCATACTAAGAGATTGTGCGTCAACGTGTTGCGGAGTTGGACGTTGGCTGACATCTGCAAATGTCGAGTAATTTGTTACTAATTATCATACTTTAAAACCATGTGGGTGTTTCACACGTGCAAGTTGTAATAATAATTACAATCACTTTGACAACTTATATATATATATATAATGTATATATATATATATATATATAATCTTTATTTGCCATTAAAATACATTGATAATCACTGATAAAAACTTTACAGAGATGATCAATCAGTGTTAGTTAATAAAAACTTACACTGCTAAAGGCAAATGCGTCAGCGCAATCTAAACTACTGTGCAGTAAAGTAAAGTAACGACGAATAAAATCAAACATATTTACAATTACGCACAAAAAATGAAATAAACTATGATATAATTAATATGGCCGTGGATATATGAATTCTGAATTAGTGTGTATGTTGTCGTATTGGTGTGATGGTATTTCATATCTGGTTAATATTAGTGATTTTAATTTTGTTGTAAATGCTGATAGGGACTTGATTTGTTTATCACTCCGATTTGTTTACTCACTTATTAGCACTCCGAGTTAAAGGAAACGTCAAGTCTTCGGGGAAGTTAGGCTTACCTCAATATTGGCAAAAAATGTTAGAAAGATTTAGTAACAAAATGAGTATGAGTGCCCCATGTGATTAGTAAAATCAATTTTCGGTCGCATTTATTTCACACTTGGGCGTTTCCATTTTGAACACCCATTCTTCCGCCAATGACGTCATTCATCGACTGAAAGAAAACAGCACAAACTGTCAATTTGTGTCAAAGGCATAAGAGGTTTTTACAAGAAAAAATAAACAGCTAATTTTGTGATATGTCTGCCTGAAAAGTAAGTAAAGTGCAGAAATTTGAATTGTTTCAACCGGCGCGCGCCTACCTACGAAAAACCAGGATGCGCTCACACGTCACCAGATACGTCATAATTGCGCTCACACGTCACCAGATACGTCATAATTTTCAAACGGCTATCACACCTCCTGAGAATTTCTATACATCGGTAGTATAAATCAACTTTAAGGTTTATAGGCAGTTTTTTTGCAAATTTGTTTGCTATATTTTTCTAAGTTTAAGTGTTAATAGTAAAATAAACCCATCATGCCAAGTGACTTGTCCTTTTCTTTAGCACACCACAAACAGTTTAAGTGATTAAAGTGAAATAAACCCATCATGCCAAGTGACTTGTCCTTTTCTTTAGCACACCACAAACAGTTTAAGTGATTAAAGTGAAATAAACCCATCATGCCAAGTGACTTGTCCTTTTCTTTAACACACCACAAACAGTTTAAGTGATTTTCTTCATAATTCAACATATTCGCGTTGCCTGGCAAAACGGCACTGCATCACCTTCCCAGTGTGCACCACTGATTCACTAAAAAACACATTATTGCTCTTATTGGCAATATAAGTAATATAATGTTTTGCTTGCTTAGTGAAGAATGTGCTACGAATGCTCTGATTGTTTTTTCAACTTGTTTCAGACATCTTACAGCTAAAATGGCTGCTTCTAACGCAGAAATTTAAATTTACAAGTTTTATACAGCGTTACTGTGAACGCAAGCCCTTGTGCTTTCTTGTGTTTTAAAATGCAGGCAAACCGGAATAAACTGCCCCGGAATTTTGATTTTTTTTGTTTCTGCTGGTTCCCATCGAATACTGTACAATGAAAGTATGGAGATTATGGACTAATAGGCGAAATCTTCACTGCTGCCTCATATTGTGCGTTTTACTGATTAGTGATTACAGAACAAACATTTCCAGGCGCAAACAATCGATCATTCAAAAAAGCTGAGCAAAGCAAATTTATTTATTGTGTATTGTTACAGGATTGGTACAGTTAGTATAGTTCTGTATTCGTGCATGGAGCATAATTTATGTTAATTATTAAAAATTTTTGGCTTTTTGCCAACTACTTATTGAATCTCAAAAAATTTAATGAGGAAAACAGTGACGCGTGACGATAGGCTGGCAGCGACGACAATCATGTAAAGATGATGATTATGATGACAACGATAACAATATTGATGAAGACGATCATCACAGCGACAATGATGACGACAATCACGACGATAGTGATGATGACAATGGCGCTCAGGACAGTGATGATGATAATGATGGTTGTAATACTGCAAAAGCGTTTCTGATAATTAAATAATAGACTAAAAACTTCATTAACGGCTGGCGAGCCCAGCTATTGATGACATCACAAACTAACATTATTTTCAATAGCAAAAATATTCCACGAGTGCGTTGTACATGTTTGCGAAAGCAAAAATTGAAGTACAGTACTACTGTGAGATGTTCAGTGTGTTGTACTAAAACTAACGAAGTTTTAAGATAAAAATTCAATTTTCAAATTTACCGTTGTGGTCACGCATGAACTGTCGAACATGTGTAGTTCGTCACAAATGTACACATCTGAATTGAGAAGTACTGCAGTTGTTTTATGTGCAACGCGTTTCTGAAATGCAGGCGCTAGTGCCCATCTAACTAAAGAATAGCGAAATAAGAGCAAAGAACTAGTGGTGCGAGCGCGAAATTGTGTCTGTGTGGTAATAATTCTTTCTCTTAAGTCATTTTTGGCAATTCTTTCTCTTAACCCTTTCATACCCGTTGTATCCTGTGGGATATGTGAATATTTTCTGCCTTTAAAATTAATAAAATTTTAAAACTGACAGTTATTTGATCTGTTAATAGTTATTTTGATTTAAGCCAGTGACAATAGACTAAAAATGGTGATAAAATGGCAAACTAGAAAATCTACGTAGCATAAAAAACTGTGCAAGGTACAGTACTTTAGAGACGACTTTGTACAGATCAACATAGCATGCATACTAAATGTCTTAAATACTTTAAAAAATTATCAGCAGTTGCAAAATAAAGCACATTTTATGCTTCCATTGAATCCCAATGTATCCCGTGGGATACAGGCTATATTTAGCACGCGGGCACAGGTAGAAAAAATAATTATTATGTGTAAACAAGACGGACATACTGAACAAAACTACCAAGCCAAAAAAATTTTTCTCATTAAAAAAATAATTTGGGACTGAAAGGGTTAAGTCATTTTTGAAATAAATAGTATGTTTCCTTTCAATATGTTGAAGAATATATTGTTTTGACCTACAGTTTAAGATTGGGCACGGGTCTTCTTTAAAGTTTTATGTCGAATTTCTGGCTTTGTACTTATTAACTTCCTTTGCTGTAAAATCAAAACGCATAAATTCTCTAATCTGTAAATCTAATTAAAATTATAGTCCAATTCACGCGCCGCAAAATAAGTCTGGATAAAACAAAAAACAAATACCTAGATTTCTTAAACCCCTAATTGCTAAAATTTCATCAAATCTGCGGTATTATATCAGCTTTTGTTATTAAAAGTAATTACATATTTTAATACGGTGTAAAACTATCGATAATTGTGTGGATTAACGCACAGTTAACTGTTATTATCCTATTATATAGATTGTTTAACGGCAAAAGCCCTTTTACATAAAACTAAAGCAATTCTTGTTGAAATTTTATATTACTTACTTATGTTCCTTACAGACAGAGAGAACGTACTTTGTACATAGCTTTTAAAAATCAAGAATTATAATAAAAAATAATAATAATACACGTTCTCTTATTGTGCACAGCGCTTGCGTTAGCAGTAACGCTGTATAAAACTTGTAATTGCTGTTCTTGTTGTTGCTCAGGTTGTTGTTGTTGTTGTTGTTGTTGTTGTTGTTGTTGTTGTTGTTGTTGTTGTTGTTGTTGTTGTTGCTGCTGCTGCTGCTGCTGTTGTTGTTGTTGTTTTTCTGGTTGTTGTCGTTTTTGCTGCTACTGTTGTTGTTGTTGTTGTTGTTGTTGTTGTTGTTGTTGTTGTTGTTGTTGTTGTTGTTGTTGTTGTTGTTGTCGTTTTTGCTGTTACTGTTGTTGTTATCGTCGTCGTGGTGGTGGTGGTCGGGATAATATAATGATGAGTAATAGTATAACATGTGTATATGTTCTTCGTGGGGTCGCGATATGATGCAAGGTTCTGGAAAGGGGTGACGCCCAACAAAAGGTTGGGAACCACTGAACTATCACAACTCGTCTCGTTTATTTTTGCACGTTCTCCTGACACAGTATAAGCGTGCAGTTTTCTGAATACGACAGTGTCTGGTCAACTCAACCAAGACCACGTAGACACTTCGTGAGAAACTTTGCAATCATGCCGTGAGGTAACACATGAATCGTTCATGATTTCTTCTGATCGTCTTGTGTTATCTAACATATCAGTATCTTTGTAAAATCGTTAACAATGATGTCAGGAACACAATTGGGTTTGACTCAAAATATTTAAAGCACAAGAAAACCCTCCATTTACACAAAGCTTAAAAAAATTCGTCTTGAAATTTTATACCATTGACATATTGACTTTTTGCACACAGGGCTTGCGCCAGTAGTAACGCTATACATTGTATAAAACACGTAAATTTAAACTCTGTCAATGACCATTAGACGCAGCCATTTTGTGGTGGTGGTGCTGGTGCTGGTGTTGGTGCTGGTGGTGGTGGTGGTAGTGATGGTGGTGTTGATTGTGGTGGTGGTGGTGGTAGTGGTAGTGATGGTGGCGGCAGAGGCAGCGCCTATGGTGGTGATGGTAGGTGGTAGTAGTAGTAGTAGTGGTGGTGGTGGTGGTGGTGGTGGTGGTAGTGGCGGTAGTGGCGGTGCTGTAGTGTTGCCTTGAACCAAACTGCAGTGTTGCCCTGATCGAAATTGCAGTGTTGCCCTGAATCAAATTGCAGTGTTGACCTAAACTAAACTGCAGTGTTACCCTGATCGAAACTGCAGTGTTGCCCTGAATCAAACTGCCGTGTTGCCCTGATCCAAACTGCAGTGTTGCCCTGAATCAAATTGCAGTGTTGCCCTGAACCAAACTGCAGTGTTGCCCAGAATCAAACTGTAATGTTGCCCTGGTTGAAACTGCAGTGTTGCCCTGAACCAAACTGCAGTGTTGCCCAGAATCAAACTGCAATGTTGCCCAGAACCAAACTGCCGTGTTGCCCTGAACCAAACTGCAGTGTTGCCCCGAAACTTGTCAGGCTGGATGCATCACCCATATCCATTGTCCATTTGAAAAAATGCATTAGACCGAATTATCTGCATCATCAGAGGGCATTAGTGACTTAGCAGCTATCAGAGGCAGCAGACAGCAAAGAATTGGTAATTAATCTGTAGTTTCATGCAAGCGAAGATGAGAATGAGAGGGATTCGTGTTGAAAAGTCTGGAATGAAGCCAGTGTGAAAGTCTGGAGTGAAGCCAACCAAGATTCAACTACTTTATCTAACTTTAAAACAAAATTTAAAAAATATGTCTGAATATGATGTATACCAAAACGACAGTATTTATATGCAGAGTGATTATATTCCCCTCCCTCCTATAATCTTGTAAAATCAAAATGTTTTAATATAAATGCGTGCTTATGTTGTAAATATAAAATGATTCATTTATTACCAGTACGTTGCAAATGTCATTGTTCACTGTGTTTGTAGTGTGTTAGCTCTGTACCTGATTATTAACATTTGTGATGTTCAGTTTTTATAAGACAAATAACATATATATTGTATTGTATTGTACTGTATTGTATTGTATTGTATTGTATTGAATTGTATTGTATTGTATTGAATTGTATTGTATTGTATTGTATTGTACTGTACTGTACTGTATTGTATTGTATTGTATTGTATTGTATTGTATTGTATTGTATTGTATTGTATTGTATTGTATTGTATTGTATTGTATTGTATTGTATTGTATTGTATTGTATTGTATTATATTGTATTGTATTGTATTGTATTGTATTGTATTGTATTGTATTGTATTGTATTATTATATTATATTATATTATATTATATTATATTATATTATATTATATTATATTATATTATATTATATTATATTATATTATATTATATTATATTATATTATATTATATTATATTATATTATATTATATTATATTATATTATATTATATTATATTATATTATATTATATTATATTATATTATATTATATTATATTATATTATATTATATTATATTATATTATATTATATTATATTATATTATATTATATTATATTATATTATATTATATTATATTATATTATATTATATTATATTATATTATATTATATTATATTATATTATATTATATTATATTATATTATATTATATTATATTATATTATATTATATTATATTATATTATATTATATTATATTATATTATATTATATTATATATATTATATTACATCACATCACATCACATCACACTATACTATACTATACTATACTATACTATACTATACTATACTATACTATACTATACTATACTATACTATACTATACTATACTATACTATACTATACTATACTATACTATACTATACTATACTATACTATACTATACTATGCTATATTATATATATATATATATATATATATATATATATATATGTGTGTGTGTGTGTGTGTGTGTGTGTGTGTGTGTGTGTGTGTGTGTGTGTGTGTGTGTGTGTGTACATTTCGAGTAGGAAAAATAGATAGAAAATTGATCGAAAAGTAAAACCAAGGCTGGTTAGTGAATGGATTCAATACTTATACTGGGGGTTTTATCCTTCCTTCTAATTCTGGCTGTTTGCCTCTGAGGCAGGATGTAGTCATATCAGAACGTGACGGAGAGATGAAGACATCTTAGCCTTGATGATCAACAAAGTTCCGGCCCTGCCACAACATCCACATTGAATAGATACTGCTGTTATGTTACACTGCGCATATCGCTAAATTACAGTATATTTCATTCATTCTTACATTACATTACATTGCTTAACAATACATTATCTTACATTACTATGCAATACGTCACAATAAGTTTCATTACATTACATTACATTACATTACATTACATTAGATTTCATTCATTCTTACATTATGTTACATTACATCACAGTACATTATATTACATTACGCTACACATCATTACGCTACATTGCATTACATTACGTTACATTGATTTTTCCACACTCTTCTAATACTTTTTGTCTAGTTGATGTAATTCTGCATAAATACAGTTTGAGAAGAGCCAGCTCAACGTATTAATAAGAGGAGAAGAAGAACAAGATGGAGAAAAAAGAAGAGGGAGAAAACGCAAAACTTGTTGTCGTGGTTGAACCACCTGGTTGGGCAGTTGGGCACAAATGATCCCTTTGACTCTACGCGGGTTAACGAATTGTCTACAGATTGAAGAATCAGTTCTCTCTTAAGCTAATCCTGCTAATCCGTGCGGATTTCCTGCTCAATCATTAATTTCGCAACGCGTTATCTGCCGCCGAACGCATTGCCGCGTTAGCCGCTTCATTTACTCTGACCATTTGTGACGGTCGGTCGGTGTCAAACGTTCAGTTCTTATCAGAGAAGAGGTACTGTCTCTCTGGCGAATATCCTCCCTAACTGCTTCCTGATTAACAGCAGCTTCTCTTCCTATTACTTCCGATAGGAAGTGGTGATTGCTCGTAGTCGACACGTACACCCTGGTGGCGGCTCCAGGTACTAGGAGCTACTCAGTTTTTACCATGTATTTCTCATTATTTTTGCATAATATAAGCAGTTAAAGGTAGCTAGCAGCATAGAAACTAACTAACAATATGTGTATTGTTCGTTGTCGACACGTACACCCTGGTGGCGGCTCCAGGTACTAACGACGACTAGACACGTTTTGGCGGTGACTGAGTTTTTACCACGTATTTTTCACTATTTTTGCGTAATATAAGTAGGTACGGGTAGCTAGCAGCATAGAAACCAACTAAAAATGTCTGTCTAACCCACACGGAGTTACTTGTAAACAATTGGCAACGGAGGAAATAAATTGAATTTGCATCTGGAATTCGTAAGTGAAAAAAAAGGGGGGGGGGTGCAGTCCAGAATGACTGAGCTTTGTATACGTAGCTCTCCCTACAGCCAAAGTGTGCGGTGACATATTTACATGCTGACTTATTGCATACAGAGCTAGCGTTAGCATTTAAACTTGTAAATTTAAACTCTCACAATGACCGCTAGACGTCGTTTGAAACAAGTTTAGATAACATTGTATAAATTTTGAAAAAAAATCAGAACATTCGTAGCGCACTGTTTTCTAACTAAGCAAAAGTTTAAATTACTTTATCTTGTCCATAAGATCAATAATCATTTGTGAATCAGTGGTGCATACTGGGAAGATGCGTGGGTCAGTGACGTTTTACCAGGTGGTACGAATGTTTTAAATTTTGGGGAATTTTCTTTTCCAGTTACACAAGCCTCGTTATTGCCGTTGTAGTTAACGCTTTCATACTCGTTGTATCCCGTGGGATACGAGAATATTTTCTATCTTTAAAATTAATAAAATTTTAAAACTGACAGTTATTTGATCTGTTAATAGTTATTTTGATATAAGCCAATAACAATAGACTAAAAATGGTGATAAAATGGCAAACTAGAAAATCTACATAGCATAAAAACTGTGCAAGGTACAGTACTTTACAGACGACTTTGTACAGATCAGCATAGCATGCATACTAAATGTCTAAAATACTTTAAAAAATTATCAGCAGTTGCAAAATGAAGCACATTTTACGCTTCCATTCAATCCCAATGTATCCCGTGGGATACAGGCTATATTTAGCACGCGGGCACAGGTAGAAAAAATAATTATTAAGTGTAAACAAGATGGACATACTGAACAAAAGTACCAAGCCAATTTTTTTCTTATTAAAAAATAATTTGGGACTGAAAGGGTTAATAAAGGCTGCCATAACAATGATAAAATAATGCATATCTACTCTGGCAATAGCAAACACAGGGGAAGATTTGTGCTAATTGTGCCAATTACTGTTTATACTAATCGTAATAAATCGTCACCATTATCATCATTGCCATCATCGTCATCATCGCCATCGTTGTCGTCGTTGTCGTTATAATCGCTCAGCATAATATAATTCTAGGGCGATGAACACTTTCTCTTTCTGTTAAAATGAGACCTCGCGCAGAGTAAGGAATTATCCAATAAAATACTTTTTGTTTGAATTTTAATCGTTTCCTCAGAAAAGCTTAGGTCAAGCACGTTGAAATAAATTGAGCCTATTAGAGATACCACAATAGAGGTATTGAAGAATACCTGGCGCCTCTTCTTAGATTATCTTAATTCTGCAGCGCAATTACACAAATCACCGCCAGAATGCGCTGGTTGAATAACAGAAATGGTGCAAAAAACAGCAAGAATTGTCTTCATAAGTGGCCCCATCTAGTGCTCATTACACTGCATTGTATTCCACTTCAGACCGCTTGTTAAGCGCAATTTCTTAATTCGCGCAGTAATTATGTTATTTTCTATGAAAACAAGCTTTATTTATTTATTACTCAAGATAATGTAGCCAAATTCGACTGAGAAATTACAACTTAATATGGTTATTTTGATCGCGTTATTTTCCCTTTGATAATCAGTGTAATAATAGCTTGTTTGATAGCAGAAACCTTTGATAATCTCAACAATAACAACTCGAGTGATTTCAGGCTGACGGAAACGACTTATTACTGCTAATATCTTTAGACGATCACGCTTCTTTCTCAACGTGTTAAAAAGAGCAGGTCTTTGGCAGGAACAAAGCCTCCAATTCACCCGCAATTATGACTCGTTGTTGAAACATTACGATAACAATATCGCCTCTAATAGGCCAGCAGATTTCCACTCGACCCCCGGTAATAGCATTCAAGGACTTGTAATGGCGTAATGGCCGACACAGCCTTCGAGTTTCCATTACAAACTGGTTACAGAATCTGTAATTGTTTTCTAGCTAAGTTTAATCTGACATCTACTTAGGTAGGCATGGGAAAAGTGCAGTGGAACAGGCAGAATGGTTTAGTGGCGTAACTAACGGGTGGCGAACACGCAGAGCACCCCATAGTTGCGCTTTTAAGAGACACTTGGATTTGGTTGTGAATTATGAATTATGAATTTATTCCACAGCAACTCAAACATACATATAAATTGATATAACATTGAAAAAAATAAACTATGCGAGTTACTGTGAGGAGGGGGAAGGAGCATTGAGCTTTCGAGTCCTCCTCCAGATAAGTGAAACAATTGACAATTAACATTACATTTTCATCAGTTATAACGTACATTAGAACAAAATAAGTTTTGTTGGTAACTTGAGATCAGAATGAGTAAAATTGCGAGTTAATTATACCCGTTGTAGTAAGTAATTCTTTGATGCTTTTTTTAAATTGATAAAGATTAAGAGTTTTCATTTCACGCGGAATTGATGGCCATATTTTAATAGCATTATATTTAGATGAGCTCTCGGTGAGGTGTGAAGAAGAGATCTCACACCTGGCGCCCCCTACATTCTCTGGAGAGATTTAACAAAAACTCGACGCATTATAAACACATAAGAAAGCACTTTATAAATCCTCGTAATTTTTTCATACGTTTTTTTGTACCAACCCTTTTGCTGGGTTTCGTAGCGTACTTTTTTGGGTATTTTTGTTGAACGGTTAGATCCGGGATTTTTCGATACGTTTTTGAAAAATATTGAGCATTAGCTTAACAGCAATCTACTAACAACAACAATAGTAAAGTAGTGTAATAAACAAAGATGAATTGAGAAGCTATTTAACAGATTAATTTAGCTATTGGTAGATAATTTTTCTAGTTTTAATTTTTTGTAGTTTCTCAAATTTTCTGTACAACTAATAATGGAAAACAAACCATTGTAAAAAATGAAAAAACCCGCAGCCTACTAAAGTTTGGATCTCCTGGCTTCTTTTTCGGGTGGGAGGACAGAGTATGGCTACTAGGGGTGAGCATCGAACGTTTGAGTTCGATTCGAACGAGTTTTTTATTCGAATCTAAAACTATAGATTCTGCATGATCTTTGTAAGACTAATTTTTACTGGTGGTTCGAAAACTTGTTCGAAAATCTTTCGATCTCAATTCGAACTCGAAACGCTGAAGTTCGGTTCGATTCGAATTAGAAAGCCACAAATTCGGTTCGATTCGAATTCGCTTTCCGGTAGAGAATGCTCACCCCTAATGGCTACGCCCCTGAGTGGTTCCACTCGCATGGATACGCCCCTGAGCGCTTCCACTCGCATAGATACGCCCCCGGAGTGCTTCCACTCGCATGGATACGCCCCCTGGGTGCTCCCACTCGCATGGATACGCCCCCTGAGTGCTCCCACTCGCACGGATGCGCCCCCTGGGTGCTCCCACTCGCACGGATACGCCCCCGGAGTGCTTCCACTCACATGGATACGCCCCTGAGTGCTACCACTCGCATGGATACGCCCCCTGAGTGCTACCACTCGCATGGATGCGCCCCCTAAGCGGTTCCACTCGCATGGATACGCCCCCTGAGCGGTTCCACTCGCATGGATACGCCCCCCTGAGTGGTTCCACTCGCTAGCCCCACTAAGCGATTTGACGGATTAGCCAACGTATCGTTATTTTAAGTCAAAATATGGCATAATTGCTGTAGCGAATCCACTAGCCTTCGTAAGACAGAGACGTCTTTATGAAAAAGTGGATATGTCTATTTACTTATCTGACTCTGCATGCTCAACCGTATTTACACGTAATGCTAGGCATACAGGGGGCTGTGTTATTGGTATTTTTCGTGTACAATTGCCTCTCTTTCTCACACCACTATACACGAATATCATTAACCTGCTAGGGTAAGACGGTGATCAAAGGATGATGGACGCGTCTTGTCAGCACATGCGCAGACCGCCTGCGCATGTAACCGAATTGGTTATCGAACATTGTATACTAAAATAGAACGGTTAACATCTTCGATATTAAGCATATGGGTACATGTAATAAAACATGTTTGAAGTGACTGCAGTACTACTACACTTTACTTAAAAATTGCAAAATTGTAACGTTTAAAGGAAAACGATACGATTTTGGAGCCTGCTAAAATACACGGAGGGAGAGGGAGAGAGAAAGAGACAGACAGACACAGAGAGATTCTTCTTCTTCTTCTTCTTCTTCTTCTTCTTCTTCTTCTTCTTATTATTATTATTATTATTATTATTATTATTATTATTATTATTATTATTATTATTATTATTATTATTATTATTATTATTATTATTATTATTATTATTATTATTATTATTATTATTATTATTATTATTATTATTATTATTATGTATTATAATATCATTATTTTGTTAATAATTTATTATTAAAAAAAAATCGATGTTTTGTAGGATAAATAATTTTCTAACATGCGTGTGGTATAAAGTTGGATCACGTACCTTGTCCTTTAATTGAAGAAAATGATTTTCCGTGCAATTTTACAGCAGTTTTCTGAAAACCAGATATTTTTATTAAAATCCAATTGTCATGCAATCTTAAATAAGAATACGAATAAATTGGCTTCTTCGTTAGCGTAACACGAGAGCGAATTTTACTTATTACATGTAATAAATAAATATGACAACAAAGAAAAAATAAAAGTTTTAAAAAGTGAAAATAAATCTGAATAAGAATATAAGAATAAGAATAAATCTGTAGACGCCTGATTGTGTACACAAAATTGACAATGATGATGATGATGATGATGATGGTGGTGGTGGTGATGATGATGATGATGATGATGATGATGATGATGATGATGATGATGATGATGATGATGATGATGATGATGATGATGATGATGATGATGATGATGATGATGATAATGAAAATGATAATGATAAGAATGAGAATGAGAATGAGAATGAGAATGAGAATGATAAGGATAAGGATAAGGATAAGGATAAGGATAAGGATAAGGATAAGGATAAGAATAAGAATAAGAATAAGAATAAGAATAAGAATAAGAATATAAGAATAAGAATAAATCTGTAGACGCCTGATTGTGTACACAAAATTGATATTGTAAATGATAATGATGATGATGACGACGACGATGATGATGATGACGACGACGACGACGACGACGACGACAATGATGATAATTTTTTTTTTCGCATACAAAAAGACCCCTATAAAATTATGCAGACTCAACACCTACGCAAGAGCGTTTAAATAGTTGACTAGCCCTGCCCTTGACCACAACAAAATCGATGGAAATTTTAATAAATAATCATTACAGTTCGCTACACAATCATCACCGTTAATCTCTAATTTCTAATCAATTTTTATCTGTCATAATTAACAGCATTATAATAATATATAATAGCATATTTAATACTAATTATTAGCATAATTTTACATAAATATTTAGATACATACTATCAGTAGATTACAGTAACTGTTTACAGATACCTTGCTTTCTTTTATTAAAGGAAAGAACAAGTCACTCAGTATGGTGCGGTTTATTTTACTGTTATATAACAGCACAATATAACAAAGAAATTTGCTCAAAACTGTCTATAATGCATAAATTGGAAATATACTGCCGCTGCATCGAAATTTCCAGACCGACATTTACTTGAAAATCATGACGTAAGTGGGAGACTTCGTGACTTTTCGTAAGCGCGTCGTGGCTTTCCGTAAGCGCCCGCTGCTTAAACTAATTCAAAATTTTGCAGCTTAGCTAATGTTGACGCAAACGTGTTACAAAATTAGTTATCTGATTTTTTTCTGAAAACTTATTATACTATTGACGAAGTTTGACAGCGCGCTATTTTTCTTTAGGACGAATGACGTCATTGGAGGAAGAATGGGCACTGAAAATGGGAGCGATCAAGCATGAAGTGATCGTGACTTTAAAGTGATTTTACTAGTTACACGAGGCGCTTATTGCAATTTTATTACTAAATCCTTCTAACATTTTTCTCGAGCATTGAAATAAGCCTAGATTTCCAGAAAGCTTGATCTTTCCTTTAAATTAGTTGTTGAACCGCAGTGTGATTTGGTAATAAAATCACGTGACACAATTATGTTACTTTCCTGAACTAAAAATCAATATTTCTAAATTTCAGCTGGAATGAAACCGTTGTTATGGAGTCCCTTTTTCCAAAGACCGCTTCACAAGAGGAAGGGAGGGCAGGTGCGATTCTCAAACGACCAGACAGTGGAGTTGGAGAAAAAATTCGAAGCGCAAAAGTATCTCTCACCGCCAGAACGGAAACGACTGGCAAAATTGCTACAGTTAACTGAACGGCAGGTACTACAGTTACGTACAGTTGCGTGTACCCGAGTTAGTTACTCATCTATATATATATAATAATCTTTATTTGCCATTAAAATACATTGATAATCACTGGTAAAAACTTTACAGAGATGATCAATCAGTGTTAGTTAATAAAAACTTACACTGCTAAAGGCAAATGCGTCAGTGCAATCTAAACTACTGTGCAATAATGGAAAGTAACGACGAATAAAATCAAACATATTTACAACTATGCACAAAAAATGAAAAAATTAAGATTTAATTAATATGGCCGTGGATATACAAATTCTGAATTAGTGTGTATGTTGTCGTACTGGTGTGATGTTATTTCATATCTGGTTAATATTAGTGATTTTAATTTTGTTTTAAATGCTGATAGGGACTTGATTTGTTTAACCTGTAATGGTAGAGAATTCCAAAGTAGAGTTGCTTGTTTGATTACAGAGTTCGTTCCATAGTGGGTATTTGTACTAATTTGTTTTAGATTGCTTGTTCTGGAATTAATGATAGGATTTGTAGGGGCGTTGGATTGCTGCCCTCCCAGCACAAAGGAATCGTAAATTTTTAACGCAGAAGCTGGTTATTTTCAGGTCTAATAGTACTGTTTAAAATTTACAAATTTAGAATTTCAATAATTAAATATTTTCTCACCTGCTGCATGGCTTCTTTAGTTACTGGGTTGCAGTTAAAGTGTTTCTTGTACGAAGAATTGTTTTAACTTTTAGCTATAACTTAAACTAATTCAAACTTCTGCAGCTTACCTAATGTTCATGCAAAAATATTACAAAATTAGCTATCTAATTAGCTATCTACCACTCACTAAGCAAAAAAAAAACGTATTTTTAATCTTATTGACAAGATACAGTAGTTTTAAATTTTATTTAGTTAGTGATTTGTGCGCTACGAATGCTCTGATTGTTTTAAAACTTTGCAAAATGTTATCTAAACTTGTTTCAAATAACCTGTCATGAAAATGGCTGCGTCTAACGGTCATCGCGGGAGTTTAAATTTACATGTTTTATACAGCGTTACTGCCAGTTGAAGTCCTGCACGCAAAAAGGCAGGATGTAAGTGATATAATATTTCAAGACGAATTTTTTAAGCTTGATGTTTATGAAGGGTTTTCTTGTGCTTTAAGCAGCTTGTGCTTCAAAATGAGTATTC
>JAQGDQ010001597.1:0-15000 GCA_030141605.1 Tubiluchus corallicola | reverse complement strand
TTTAACGCATCGCCCCTGACTCCATAAAACGATCAAAAATGTAAAAAATTTTAAAAAATTATGTAATCTAATACGTGTTATGTTAGTTTTAGAATGTCAAATGTGTAAATAGTGTAAATGTAATGAGTGAAATTTATGTAATGTAAAGCATGTTTCTGTTAATTGTGTCATGTCAAATGTATATATAGTGTAAAATACGTCAAGTAAAATTTAATGTACTTTTGTAATATTGTTTTGTAAAAATATTTTAATATGGTGTTTGTAAATATGTTCATTTATTGTATATAATTATGCCTTAGTTTTGCACTTTAGTTTTTTTTAGTATGAAATGGACACATTTGTCTTGAAAAGTGTTGTTATTTTAACATTACGCTGAGGCTTACTCAATTTTATTATAATGACTGAACCATTTTAACGAGAAATAAAGAATTAATATATATATATAAATATAGTTATTATTAAGCATGAGAGAGTTATAAATTAAATAAGTTGCCTTTTTCTGGTGAATCTCGCACACGTGCATTGCCGTAAAAGTCGCCATGTTTCACGTCTTTGACACGAGTGAGCAAGAATGACGTACGAGGTACAGAAAGCGTCTTTGGTTACCGATGTTTGTTTACAGATCTTTTGTGACCTCGTGACTGCACACATTACGTCATTCGTCTCGCGCAACGAAAAACGGTTGTTCTTCAAATTTAATACCGCTGACAACGAAGTGATAAAAAATCAAAATACCAAGTTTTACAGTAAGTTTATAATGAAATAAATTGAAAATTCGTAATGAGAGTTGTACTTTAAGTTGTAAACTCTTATATTATTCAAAACAAAATTAAAATCACTAATATTAACCAGATATGAAATACCATCACACCAGTACGACAACATACGCACTAATTCAGTATTTATATATCCACGGCCATATTAATTAAATCATAATTTTTTTCATTTTAGTTGTAAATATGTTTGATTTTATTCGTCGTTACTTTCCATTACTGCAAAGTAGTTTAGATTGCACTGACGCATTTGCCTTTAGCAGTGTAAGTTTTTATTAACTAACACTGATTGATCATCTCTGTAAATTTTTATCAGTGATTATCAAGGTATTTTAATGGCAAATAAAGATTATTATATATATATATATATATATATATATATATATATATATATATATATATATATATATATATATATATATATATATATATATATTACAGTGAGAGTTTAATTTGAAAGGTTTTTTAAAGCTCTATACTTTAAACGTCAGGTTTATGATGTCTAGTTTTTTTGCATCAATATTTCCAACCTTCAACTGTAGGCAACTCTCAATTTTGTCGATGTATTATTTATTTATATCTAATTAAAGTTTTTGGAAGCAAAAAATCACAATGCGCCATTGACCCAGACCTACTTTCAGAATGAAGTATCCATCCGCCGGTTTTTTTTCGAATTTTTTGTCTATATTTGCGAGGAAGCGATGCGTTTATCAACACGGAAGGTGCATCTCACCTTCAATAAAATTTTCAATCAAAAGCTGTGTGATTTCCAAAGCATATAACTATTTAACTATTTACACTTAGTAATATAGATCTGTAAGGAAAGTTTTTTGAGACACAATCTAAGATTGCCTTTTCTTCCCCTGATTTACGTTTGCGTCGTCGGAACAGTATTGAGGGAGATTTAAAATGAAAACAAACAAAAATTCTTTCAATGCGAGTGAGATATACGCATAAAATAGCTATAAAGTAATATAATTTTTTAAGGTGATTTTTCTGAAACCTACTTCAGGTACGTCGTTTCTTGTCCTTTAAGGTTTCTAGAGTGCGCTGTTCCACTGTGTTGCAGGACCTGTTCCTCTATGGGTGATAGGTCATTTGTTGTTGCAGGACCGGTTCCACTATGGGAGATAGGTCATTTGCTGTTGCAGGACCTGTTCCACTATGTGTGATAAAACATTTGCTGTTGCAGGACCTGTTCCACTATGGGTGATAGGCTGTTGCCATACCAACTCTATGTGAAAAAGCCTGCCTATTCACATCAAGACATTGTTGAGCACTAAAATTTTTAAAATACAGATTAAAACGGACTTATTTAAGTTAGAAAATAATCTTTGAAGTAACAGAAATTTTGATTTGCCGTTACATGCTCGTATTTTGTTATTCTGTGTGTTTTTGATGAATTTACTTATTGTAATTTTATGAAATTCAGTAGGATTACTGTTTAATCTCGTAAACCTTTTTCAGTCCGTCGTGATGATTTTAGATATTTTTGTGAAACGCCTTTGAATATCGTCAAAATATCAGTTATCAGTTATGCAAAATACATATATTAATATATAATTTATATATTAATCTATATATTAATTCTACTGGTATATATATATATATATACCAGTAGAATTAAACTCGAATATATACCAATATATATATATATATATAAGATTTGAGGCTACAGCTCCAACGACGGCACTATTAGCGACGATCTATACATCAAACGAAAGGTCTCGATCTAGTGTCGTGCCATTGGGGGTTTATTTTTCGAATCGGGCCCACCGCGAGGAACGGGGGGCAAAAAACCTACAAAAATGGCCATTTTTCGGCCGTTTTTTGCAAAACTTATACGTCTGAGATCTGAAGAACGTGAACGGGCTGAGGGGGGGGGGAGGGGGTGCTAGTATGAATATTATTTTTTCATTAGATTCTCACAAAGCGTTGGTTAACGCTATATTTTACAGAAACGGTTAACCCTCGTCCAGGCGCCTGTAATAGAAAAATCAAACAAATTGCTTCAACAAGCCGCAAAAGCAGCACACTTCTGTCCCAATACAACATGCACAATTACCAAAAAATTGCCTAAAATAGGCGAATAATGCAGAAATATCTAAGCCATTTGACCACGTGTCCAAATACCATTAGACTGTTAGAAAAACCGTTTTGTCATCCCATCTGAATTGTTTCCTGCCATTATGTTATTACGATTTGCCCATAAATTGCCGAATGATTGGCATTTCGCTCTCGTGTAGCGCCTATATAAATAAGCACCTCTTCCGTAATCGATTGTATCCTGTTTCGATTGGGTTTAGCACACCTGTGATACCTGTGTTGTTCTAATGAGAATTTTTGCGTTTTTTTTTCGCGCAGGTAAAAACCTGGTTCCAGAATAGAAGAGCAAAATGGAGGCGATTAAAGCAGGTAAGAAGGCTTTTCATGTGAATATTTGTTTAAATAGTAGAATCAACGGATTAAACAACAAGATAGTAGAGATAAAGAAGAAGAAGAAGAAAATTATTGTTATTAAGTAACAAAGATTAATTACAATATTATAATATGAAAAAAAGTGTTCAAAATAATAATTATTTTTCTACCTGTGCCCGCGTGCTAAATATAGCCTGTATCCCACGGGATACATTGTGATTCAGTGGAAGCATAAAATGTGCTTCATTTTGCAACTGCTGATAATTTTTTAAAGTATTCAAGACATTTAGTATGCACGCTATGCTGATCTATACAAAGTCGTCTCTAAAGCACTGTACCTTGCGCAGTTTTTTATGCCATGTAGATTTTCTAGTTTGCCATTTTATCACTATTTTTAGTCTATTGTTATTGGCTTAAATCAAAATAACTATTAACAGATCAAATAACTGTCAGTTTTAAAATTTTATTAATTTTAAAGGCAGAAAATATTCTCGTATCCCACGGGATACAACGGGTATGAAAGGGTTAATAGAACAGGTGTAGTACTTAAGGATGTAAAATTGTCCTTGTAACTGCTTAACTAACAAACACATGAAGCGAAGCAGGATGATTTTACCATTCAAAAGTTCAGTCTGGCATTTTCAGAGTTTCTAGGATGTCAATAAAACCGCTTGACTTTTGAAAAAAATCCTGGATACTGAAAAATATCGAATTGGGTTCCGATATGATTCTCTCTTTTGAGGGAGGATTCAATTGAATGAAGGGATCTATCAGGTCACAGGCCAGTTAGCTGGAATCGGCATTAGTAGTAGGCTGATATCACCTGTCGTTCAGTGCCATTATCAGAAATTACAATGTACTTGGGCCTGACAATACAATATAATTGAACAATACATAAAATGACTATATTTGGGCTTGCTGTAAAGAAAGTTGGAGTTGCCCAAAATTGATGATAAACCTTCCATTTTGTTAGTAAAAATTACTTGTATGAAGTCAGAATTTTATGAATGTCTTCTGATCTTCACGGCTGGTCTTCAAACTCATTTTGTAGATGGGAGTCACTCTTTTTCGCACATGACACGCGCTAGCTTTGGGAATGCGGTTAATACGGAAAATCGGTGATTACGCAGGACTTATTTTTCGCTTCTCCGCAAGCTGGTCGACTCAGTTAATCGAATCAGCTGCAAAGTTTAGCATATAATTCCCCATGATATGTGTTTTCTCGCCTCGATGATTGTGCGCTGTTTATTTACACGCGTTGTTTTGTGTGATGGCGGCCCTGTTAACATCCCAACACTTCAGCGCACCGCCGCTCGGCTGTTTGCAAACAACCACGACGCGGCGCTTTGTCATCTTCGCCAATACATATTGTTTCATTTTCCCGGTTTGTTTTCTCAGCTCTCGCCGCGCACATGCCTGCGTAAAACAGGATTAAACAATCTGCTCATTTTTTCGCAATTATGGTTACACTGGGTGTCAATAAATGCGCCCATGTGGTGGCAGCCAACACGTAGTAAACCTGCCCGCTTGGCAATCATTAACACAAGATGAATTTATGAAGCGTATCCTTTGAAAAGACTCATTAGCCTCGCGTGGTGAAACTCCAGGCTGTAAATTTTCCACTGCCTGTAACGTGAGACGATTATAAGTTTTCTCACTTCCCACTTTTCCTGTGATTTTCATTTAGTTCTCTGCTGCCTGCAGATTAGGGGTGAGCGTCGAAAGTTCGAGTTTTCTGTGATTCGAATTCGATTCGAGTATAAAAATGCGAATTGGAATAATTCAGAAAGTTCGACTACATTCGGTTTTTATTATTAAAACTTTTCAAGTATAACAGTCAACACATCTTATTTGGATTCTGAATTATCGTACATACTAAAATTTGTAGATGTTACATTGTTTTTTGTTCTTTGCGTGCGTGCATGCGTGCGTGCGTGCGTTCGTATTAAAATTATGTGTGAATGAATTTTTAAAGCAATTTTATTGTAAGATTGATCGCACACATTCACTGCCTAATTTATTCGTCGTTACTTTCCATTACTGCACAGTAGTTTAGATTGCACTGACGCATTTGCCTTCAGCAGTGTAAGTTTTTATTAACTAACACTGATTGATCATCTCTGTAAAGTTTTTATCAGTGATTATCAATGTATTTTAATGACAAATAAAGATTATTATATATTATATATATATATATATATATGTATGTATATATAATTGTACACAAAAATTTTTATGTATCTGCATTTTGACTACACATTTCGTGTGCATGAATTGCAATGAAGGACATTACATGTTCAGATATAAATTCTAATTATTATTTCTATTGCTGATTGGAAATTAGTTCGAGAAATGTTTAGGACTCAGTTGGCAACCAAAATTTCAAAATTCGGTTCGATTCGAATTCGAAAACCAAAAATTCGATTTGATACGAATTCGATTTCTTGCACCCTTTGCTCGCCTTTAGTGGTTGAAAAAATCGTTAGATGTTTGATCGTCGGTCGCTCTTGTTTGCTGCAACTTTGAAATGGATTGATGATGAAGGGCACGAAACTATTGAGAACTCATTTCAGTGGATCTGGAGTAGCAGCAGGCAGGACAGGAATCTCGTCCAACAATCGTTATCGCAAACTGAAGCCATAAAAGCCATACTCACTGAAGATGAAACTTATATGAGACTTTTTGTACTTATATATATATATATATATATGTATATATAACTAAACTGAAGCCATCAAAGCCATACTCGACATTTTTGTAATATGTAATTTACATATATATATAAATATAAATATACGGATTGTACATACGTATCGTACAACTTAAAAATTAGAATGTAGTTTACAATTCAAAACACAATTTAAATATCCTTACTCTTACCCTAACCCTAACCCTAACCCTAACCCTAACCCTAACAGTAACACTAATCCTAGCGCCAACCCGCCTTAACCTACAACCCCTAACCCTAACCCCAACTCCAAACCTAACCCTAACCCCAATCTAATCCTAATCCCAAACCCAAACCTAACCCTAACTCCAATCTAATCCTAATCCCAACCCCAAACCTAACCCTAACCCTAACTCCAATCTAACCCTAACCCTAACTCCAATCTAACCCTAAACCTAACTCCAATCTAACCCTAACCTAACTCCAATCTAACCCTAACCCTAACTCCAATCTAACCCTAACCCTAACTCCAATCTAACCCTAAACCTAACTCAAATCTAATCCTAAACCTAACTCCAATCTAACCCTAACATTAACTCCAATCTAACCCTAACCCTAACCCCAACCCCAAACCTAACTCTAACTCTAACTCCAACCCTAACCCTAACCTTAATGCTAATCTGCAACACGATCTAATATCTTGTCTCACCTGTAAACCTGTCTCACCTGTTAGTCACATCTTCCACAAAGTTTCTTTGTCTGTCTGTCTATCTCCTTAATCTGGCGACTGGCTGCCAGTGCCGCTACCAGTTTCAACAGCTTCACCTACCGGTGAAGTGGCTCCCTATCATCAGATTCAATCATCTTGTAATTGGCGGTTTAAATTCCCTATCAAATTCACATCAAGTCTAAATACATCGGTTATCCTGTACCCTAGCATGTGTCTGCTGGATTCCTAAATCAAAATTCGCCCTCTCGCGGTAATCCCTATTGGCGCTGGCGGCATTAGTGGTTCCAAGGATGTACAGTCCTCATCCAATTAACCGAAGACAAATAGTCGCGATTTTCATCCTCTTCCTCTGCTTCCGCATCTGCTTGTTGTTAACTCATTTAGCTGGCTTGAACTTTAATGATGCTGTACAAGTGTGCTCATCCAAAATTACACGAGCAATCCAGGATCTACTGCACCGCCCGTGGGCCATGCCTGCCTCTCCAATCTATTTCTAATTTATTCGTTAGAGGGCGCACCTACGATGTGCCAATCGTGCTTATTTTTCAAAAAAAAAAAACATTTTACCTATATTTGCGGTGTAATTAAGAAACGGTTTTCAGGGTTAAGCCGTTGTCGAATTCAGCGCCACCTGTAGGGAATTAGAAGAAACTTTTATGGGATTGAACAGGGCCGGCCTTAAGCATAGGCAAACTAGGCAACCGCCTAGGGCCTCACCCTCCAGGGGGTCTCACGCCGAGGTAACATTTTTTTTGCCTTATGCGAACATGCTGCCTCCTCTCTCTCTCTCTCTCTCTCTCTCTCTCTCTCTCTCTCTCTCTCTCTCTCTCTCTCTCTCTCTCTCTCTCTCTCTGTCTCTCTCTCGTAAATTGCGTAATTTTATTTTTTTCGTATTTATTTTTTATTTTTCTATTTCATTTGGGGCCACCAAATTCACTTCGCCTAGGGCCTCCAATTACCTAAGGCCGGCCCTGGGATTGAAGTTTACTGGTCATAGACTTGAATCTGCCCTTGTTCGGTCCACGTGTTGGGCAGGAAAAGGCAGTTAAACAGACGGCGTGTGATTTGTCTCTATACTTGCTTGTAATCACTGTAAATACAAACATCTTTCAATTGGTGTTCAGTGTCAGGAAATGGTAAAGATGTTTAGTGTTTAGTAGACACTTAGCAGCAAGCGTGGAACTCTTGGCTTTTTTGGTTCTCAAGAATGCAGCAAGTTAACGTCTTGTGCCATTATTAACGATTAACTCTTAGTTCTTAAAGGAAAGTACGAGCCACTGAGCAAGATGGGTTCATTTTACTGTTAACTTAGAAAAATATAACAAAGAAATTTCAAAAAAACGTCTATTTGCAAGCAAGTTACTTTATGCTACCGCTGTATAGAAATTTTTACGCGCGGTGGTAACCGCCATTCACTTGAAAGTTATGACGTAACTGGTGGACTTCAAAACTAATCTGATTTTCTGTAAATACTTGTTATACTTTTGACGAAAATTGTCAGTGAATGACGTCATTGGTGGAAGAATGGGAGCACCCAAGCGTGAAATGATAACTTTGAGTGATTTTACCATTTACACGAGGAGCTTGTCGCACATTTAACAGTAAATCATTTTAACATTTTCCAGGACAATGAAATCAGCCTAACTTCCCAAAAAAGCTTGACTTCTTCTTTAATCTTTAATCGTTATTTCTCTCTGCATTATTCTGTAGAAGCCAGTGCTCACATCGACGTTTCTATTTGAAAGTTTATTAGTATCGTTTTGCTCTTTTTTAGTTTAGGGCCCACTAACCTAATAGTAATTGAAGTCTGAAAGTTCTTTGACTAGTAAAATTCAATAAAAAGCGCCTAGGAGGCACTGAAGTAAATTAATATGCCCTGAAACTTATAGCTAGGGTTGTTATGTTTAATAAATTAAATGCAATACTTCTGCCGGAAAACCTTAATATCTTAATAGCTTAATAGCTGCCTTAGGAAATAATGATCTGTTGAAGTTGTTATTATTCGGTTGTTATTATTAACTATGTTACTAACTGTAAAATATTCCAATGTATACATGACTTTATATTATGTACTAAACGCTTCCAGTAGTTTCTATCTGATATAAAATGCATCATTCTTAAATAATCGTACATTATTTATAATCGTAAAAAAGTTTGAAAAAATAATCAGAGCATTCGTAGCGCACAAGTTACTAACTAAATAAAATTTAAAATTACTGTATCTTGTCATTAAGATTAAAAATACGTTTTTGGCTAGTGAATGGCGCACCCTGGAGGGTGAGTCAGCGACATTTTACCAATTGGCACAAACATTTTAAATTATTAGTCTAGTTATTTAAGTCTTTCCAGCAGGTAAGTGAAATGCTAAGTAAAATAGATTTGCACGGGAAGCTTTTTGGGACACAATTTAGCATTTCCTTTTCTTCCCCTGATTTACGTTTGCGTAGTGACGTCATGTAATGGCGCCGTCGGAACAGTATTGCGGGAGATTTAAAATGAAAACAAACGAAAAATCCTTTCAACGCGAGTACGACATGCGCATAAAATTGCCGTAAAGTAGTATAATTTTTTAATGCGATTTTCTGAAACCTACTTCAGGTGCCCCTTTTCTTGTCTTTGTTATCAGTTTTAACGTCTACTAAATCTACTAACAGTTTTATATTTTCATTTACATGTTATATGTTATGAAATGATAATGTAAATAAGTACATCATGATGTATTAACTCATTTGCTTATTCTTTTCATTTACAAATATATACACGTGACACGACAAACACTGATAATACTTTCCCAGAACAAACTTTAGATAAACACGTTCAGTCTTATGTGTTAACCCTTTCAGTCCCAAATTATTTTTTTAATAAGAAAAAAATTTTTGGTTTGGTACTTTTGTTCAAAATAATAATAATTTTTTTCTGCCTGTGCCCTCGTGCTAAATATAGCCTGTATCCCACGGGATACATTGGGATTCAATGGAAGCATAAAATGTGCTTCATTTTGCAACTGCTGATAATTTTTTAAAGTATTTAAGGCATTTAGTATGCATGCTATGCTGATCTGTGCAAAGTCGTCTCTCAAGTACTGTACCTTGAGCAGTTTTTTATGCTATGTAGATTTTCTAGTTTGCCATTTTATCACCATTATTAGTCTATTGTTATTGGCTTTATTCAAAATAACTATTAACAGATCAAATAAGTGTCAGTTTTAAAGTTTTATTAATTTTAAAGGCAGAAAATATTCTCGTATCCCATGGGATACAACGGGTATGAAAGGGTTAAACGATAAATAAACACGAATTTAAAAACAAAACAAAGGATATGTATATATTAAGATTTCAAGACGAAGTTTTCTAGCTTTGTGTACTATTAGTATGTTTATTGTTCCAAAGCTACAGACGCACATTCAGCATAATGGTCAGCGGTCAAGTATGCAGACAGAGAAACTTATACTAGCTATTCCACCTTCGAATACAGGTCATTCGCTAAGAGGCTAGTATTTAGTTCAACGAAAACAAACCCAGCAATCAGAAAAACTGCCTCAATTTCCTCCCCTTCTTCCCCTCAGCTGTTAACCTCTGTATAGGAGATACCAGGTTTTGTGTTTGTGCACTCGTTAACAGTTCTTGTTGTTTGAAAGTCCATCAAACACTTGTACAGCGCCGCAAATTGCTTGTTAAAACTTGTTAAAAGCTTTTGTGCGGCACTTTAGACGTTGTTGTTGTTGTTTTCCACTGTTAACCGATGTTAAAGTTTTCACTGCTGAAACGAGCAGTGATTAGATATAGAGTGATGTGATACGAATACGTTTTTTATTTAACCCTTTCATACCCGTTGTATCCCGTGGGATACGAGAATATTTTCTGCCTTTAGAATTAATAAAATTTTAAAACTGACAGTTATTTGATCTGTTAATAGTTATTTTGATTTAAGCCAATAACAATAGACTAAAGATGGTGATAAAATGGCAAACTAGAAAATCTACATAGCATAAAAACTGTGCAAGGTACAGTACTTTAGAGACGACTTTGTACAGATCAGCATAGCATGCATACTAAATGTCTTAAATACTTTGAAAAATTATCAGCAGTTGCAAAATGAAGCACATTTTATGCTTCCATTGAATCCCAATGTATCCCGTGGGATACAGGCTATATTTAGCACACGGGCACAGGTAGAAAAAAAATAATTATTATGTGTAAACAAGATGGACATACTGAACAAAAGTACCAAGCCAAAAAACTTTTTTCTTATTTAAAAAAATAATTTGGGACTGAAAGGGTTAAATGTTTTATAATTGTACAGTAAAATTAGTCTTTTTAAAGAATTATGTAATGTAATACGTGTTATGTTAGTTTTGTAATGTCAAATGTATAAATAGTGTAAATGTAATGAGTGAAATTTATTTAATGTAAAACATGTTTGTGTTAATTGTGTCATGTCAAATGTATATATAGTGTAAAATATGTCAAGTAAAATTTAATGTACTTTTGTAATATTGTTTTGTAAAAATATTTTAATATGGTGTCTGTAAATATGTCCATGTATTGTATATAATTAGGCCTTATTTTTGCACTTTCGTTTTTTTAGTCTGCACTGGACGCATTTGTCTTGAACAGTGTTGTTATTTTAACATTACGCTGAGGCTTACTCAATTTTATTATAATGAGTGAACCATTTTAATGACAAATAAATAATTAATATATATATATATAAGCAAAACTGGACCCACTCTTAAACTATTGGACAACTTATTCTTTAAAATATTGAAAGGAAACATTCTATTTTTTCAAAAATGACTTACTTGAAAAAATTCTTACCACACAAACACAATTTCACGTTCGCGCCACTAGTTCTTCGCTGTTACATGCATTTCGCCATTTGCATCGTATATGTGTGCAATGAATTGTTCTAGTCTATGGATGAAATTTAATTTGCACAATATTCGTAAACTTAGTATATAATACTGCTGTCAGAACATTTTTTAATTATGAATATGGCACTAGATATAATTTCTTGGAATTATGTGATTACTAAACAAAAATTTTGTAAAATTTTTAGTATTTTTAGTATTTTTATTTTACAAAATTTTTGTTTAGTAATCACATAATTCCAAGAAATTATATAACGTAATTATAGTTATTTATGCATGTGTATTAAACTTACAGAGAAGGGTCACAAACATTTATATATAGATTCAAATTTCATGATTTTAATGTTCAATTATAATTAGTATGTTTAGCCGAGTTTTCTTGCATATACGAAATCAATTAAAAAATTCGGGTTGAATCGGTAAAATCTGTTGCACTGCGTTCCACTGTGAAAGTCAATCATTATTACTCATTAAATTTCAATTCTTTAGGCTAAATAGTTAAGTGCTTGTCATAGAAAAGATTTGCTAATGAAAAAATGTCGGGTGCTTAATTTGCTTTGCAGCTTCATAATTGAAATAAACTCAAAAATCTGAATTGCAAATTGCAAATGAAAAAGGCTAAAAATGTTTTTAACTGGGAATCGAACCCGGATTTCGTGCATAACTTGTACGTAACACAACAAAGAAACCCAATTTCTCACACCTGGAAACTGGTTTTATGTGCAGGTAATTCTATTGCAGGAAATGCCAAATACAGAAGGAAACAAAGAAATGAGAGACGGAATCTCTTCCCCGAGATCTGAAGCCAGTGAAAGAAGCCCGTGCAGCTCACCCGACCGTCATGAGTCCGGTTCAGCGGCTGATGAGGAGATAGACGTCGGTTTAGAGGTGACGGATTCTGTGCCCGGGCAAGCGATCGGCACTACATAGATTTTAGCAATAGTTAAATCGTGTTTATTGGTTAATATTATTATGTAAAGGAACAGTGTTGGTCCTAATGTTGATCCTTGCGGCACATCGCAATGTACCTGAATCTGTCGTTTCTCTCAAAGGCACACATGTTAAAATTACCGCTTCGATATGCAGAATTTAATATTATCAAGTTTATTATTATTGTGAAGGAACAGTGTTGGTCCTAATGTTGATCCTTGCGGCACATCGCAATGCACCTGAATCTGTCGTTTCTCTCAAAGGCACACATGTAAAAATTACCGCTTCGTTATGCAGAATTTAATATTATCAAGTTTATTATTATTGTAAAGGAATAGCGTTGGTCCTAATGTTGATCCTTGCAGCACATCGTAATGTACCTGAATCTGTCATTTCTCTCAAAGGCACACATATTAAAATTACCGCTTCAATATGCAGAATTTAACATTATCAAGTTTTTTATTATTGTAAAGGAATAGTGTTGGTCCTAATGTTGATCCTTGCGGCACATCGCAATGTACCTGAATCTGTCGTTTCTCTCAAAGGCACACATGTTAAAATTACCGCTTCGATATGCAGAATTTAATATTATCAAGTTTATTATTATTGTGAAGGAACAGTGTTGGTCCTAATGTTGATCCTTGCAGTACATCGCAATGTACCTGAATCTGTCGTTTCTCTCAAAGGCACACATGTTAAACTTACCGCTTCGATATGCAGATTTTAATATTATCAAGTTTATTATTATTGTAAAGAAATAGTGTTGGTCCTAATGTTGATCCTTGCGGCACATCGCAATGTACCTGAATCTGTTGTTTCTCTCAAAGGCACACATGCCTAAAATTACCGCTTCGATATGCAGAATTTAACATTATCAAGTTTATTATTATTGTAAAGAAATACAACGTGTCCTTTTGTGTCTGAATGGATGCAGAAAATCTATGCAACACTAGACAGCGCCACAGTATTACCAACGTTTACAGATTTGTGAATTTGGCTGACAAACTCAAAAAAGATGATGTGAGATAAAATCAAACAATTAAATTATGTTGCATTATTAAAACATTGTATTAAGAGATATAATTAGAAGGTCAGAAATTCTGTCAAAAATTGAAATACATGCAATCGTGTATCGCATTTTTAAATTTAAGATTTAATATTCAATTTTGGTGTTTCCGTTTTATTGAAACAGTTCGTGGAATGTGTGATTTCTTCACAAGAGTATAGCTTTAAGCTCGATTGAAGCTGGCTTGTTCGTGATATATTTTTAGCTCTTACACGCAGCTTATGAAAACCCAAAACTGATGAAAATGGATACAGGGTAATTTTTGTTGTTTTAGACACGTGACACGTTATAGTTTGAATCGTTGGCTTGGCAAGCAACTAAAATGTGGGAGAAACTTATTATGAATTATGAACGTGTGAAAAGGTCCATACTTGGAGATTGAACTACTCTATAATTGTCAATTCTTGACTTTTTATCTGGAAAACTTTGAGCATTTTATAAAATAAAAAAGGCTATTTAATTTCATTAAACTCAGCAAAAAGTTGCACAGTTTAAAAGTATTATTCGTGTTGAAAACGATGTTTTTTCATTATGTAACAGTTCAGTTTTAAAACCATAATTATGTCACTGATATATAATAGATCTCGTTTATTGTGCATGTATTTTATCATGTATCTAAATATTTGTAAAATTTCTTTATTGTAAATAATAGTATAGTTATTTGCGACTAAAGGTGAAAAATCTTGTAAGATAAAATTTATTTAAGTGAGCACATCAATTATTTTAAGCGACTTTGCGAATTTTTAGTTGAAAATTAGTAAACCATTAATATTAATGATAATGATATTAAATAAAGTTAATGATAAATGATAACATGGCTGTTATTTTTGTTCAATTTCTGAAGAAAACGTATATAATTATTTCCTTTGTTATCACTTTTAGTCATACCTACAGAAAGTGTTTATGCTCAAAGTTAAGAGTAGGTTCACTGAACGTTTTTAGATATATTAAATTGTTATTGAATGCTACGAGAGAACCACAAAATTTTAGAATACATGTGGATTGGAAAACATGCAAAAAATTCGAACTTTAATATTTTTTAACTATGAACTATGAATTTTATTTCACACATCAAAAAACACATTATCAAACACATTAATTAATAAACATAAAATAATTTGAGTAGTGCGAGGTGAGTGTACGACCATACGGTCATTAACACACTCACCTTACTTAAATGAAAAAGTGATTATAGTTATGCATGCTACTGTAGATAACTTAATGTAAATAAATAAGGATGAAGTAAATGTTGTAATAATAGCAGTGGTATAAGAGCAATAAACCTGAAAGTTGAGAAAGGAGAACATAATATGTAACTACGACTTTGAGTGAGCCTTAAAGAGTGAAAAAATTTTTTAAATAGTTACGAATTTGAATTATGTGATTATCTGTCAATGTACCACTTACTTGTATTACAATGCACCATATTACTTACTTGTATATACAATGATATACATGTACACATATATGTATCTATCTACCTACCGTTTTTGGGTTTATATGATCTATACGCACAAGATTAACGGTTAATTCTCATTTAAAGTT
>JAQGDQ010001554.1:0-34891 GCA_030141605.1 Tubiluchus corallicola | reverse complement strand
CAGTAGTATATATATATGACGAAATAAAAGCGCTTACATTGTGAAGTATTGTGACGAAATAAAAGCGCTTACATTGTGAAGTATTGTGACGAAATAAAAACGCTTACATTGTGAAGTATTGTGACGAAATAAAAGCGCTTACATTGTGAAGTATCGTGACAAAATAAAAGCGCTTACATTGTGAAGTATTATGACGAAATAAAAGGGCTTACATTGTGAAGTATTATGACGAAATAAAAGGGCTTACATTGTGAAGTATTGTGACGAAATAAAAGCGCTTACATTGCGAAGTATTGTGACGAAATAAAAGCGCTTACATTGTGAAGTATTGTGATGAAATAAAAGCGCTTACGATATGAAATATTATGACGAACTAAAAGCGATTACATTGTGAAGTATTGTAACGAAATAAAAGCGCTTACATTGTGAAGTATTATGACGAAATAAAAGCGCTTACGTTATGAAATATTATGACGAAATTAAAGCGATTACACTTTGAAATGTTATGACGAAATAAAGAAATAAATTGTGAAATATTATAACGATATAAAAGTCCCCACGTTGTGAAGTATTATGAGGAAATAAAAGTGCTTACATTGTGAAGTACTGTGACGAAATTAAAGCGCATATATTGTGAAGTATTATGACGAAGTAAAAGATTTCGTTCACACAAACAAAGCTGCGCTGCACAAATGGGTGCAACTCTGCAGAGATGTCGAATCCCGTCACCGTCACCGCCACCGCCACCGCCGGACAATGTGGCGGATGCAAAACCAGAACGGCCGCGCGGCGCTTCCATTCCGTTTCTGGAACGCGAAATCATTCCGCCTTCTTGGAAGGCGTTTCGCCAGGAAGTTAAAAACAAGATCCCTGAACTGCCATGTCAAAGGTGGAACGTTCAATTCCCATCTGGAGCTACCATTAAGAAAAAAGCGCGTTATTATTCGAGAAAATGGTTCACCCACGTGGGCCTTATCACCCTCCTAATGGCGTACGTGTTCGCAGGGGCCTACCTGTTTATGACCTTGGAGAAAGGACACGGAAAAGAGGTTCATCGAGAAATACAGAACCTCACCACAGACATCATTCGCTCCTTGTGGGAGAAAAAGGATACGATTATGAGTTTTCCCGTGTGGGAAAAGGAACTGGCTCTGGATTTGTCCAAATACCAGGATAAGTTGAAGAAAGCCATATTAGCAGGAGACGTAAAGGTGAATTCCAACAATCAATGGAATCTACTGGACTCCATGTTCTTCGCTGTCACTGTGGTTACAACAATAGGTAATTATTTTTGTGTTTTTTTGTCTTTAGAATAGAACAGAATAGAATAGAATAGAATAGAATAAAATAGAATAGAATAGAATAGAATAGAATAGAATAGAATAGAATAGAATAGAATAGAATAGAATAGAATAGAATTTTTTATATGGAATTAATTTGCATATAAACGCAATAAACTGTGTACTTTTATTACACACCGCTTCTCATAGGCTTACCCTGAACAATCCTACATGCAGAATAGCTGCTCATGAATTCCGTTTTTCCCTCGAGCTTCTTATCCGTGGAATTCTCTATCAGAAAATTGCCTTCCTGAGACTCCAAGCTCACTCACTAGATGTGCCTGCGGAAGGAATTTACAATTCCCAAAACAGTTCAAATCGTAGCCGTAACCTTAACCTCCTGGCCGTAACCTTAGCTAAGCCAAACCAAATCCTGACCCTAACCCTAATCCTAATCTCACGAACTAATCCCTTGTGTGAAGAAGAACTGTAAACTTTAGCCATACCTTTTATCACCAGCAAATTACTTAGACGGATTCTATTTGTTTTGAAATTGCCATTGGGCTTGTTTGGGGCGATTCGTGTAAAAATAATAATTAGTTTTTTCATGTCAAATATCTGTAAAGGTGAAACCAGCACCAATGTTCACTCACTCCACGTGATGCCTATACAAAAAACTTAACTTTTCACGAGAAACCCGTCTGGAAACAATTTTAGCGATTCGTTTAATTAAACTTTTAATCTTGTTAGAGAAATTCGGCGGTCTCGGCAGCTCATTTTTCCTCCCAAGTAAACACTTAGCAAGTGCTTGATCGCATGCTAAATTTATGAACAAATAAAAGCCTCTTTTGGCGGCTCCGGGTTCGATTCCCGATTTGTCTTTATGATTTTGAGATTGAAATCTGCAAAAGGTTGCCAGCATGATTACCAACAGCGTGTGAGATATGGGAAAATAACCACAAAGAAAGAATAATAAGAATAAGATGCATTTCGTGTGTTTATAGACTGCGTGTCCTTAGACGTCACAAACTTGTAGGAACTTTAAAGCAGACTTACTGATACAGTTTTACGAAGGAAGCCAGATTATAGGTTTAAGATTCTGGACTCTCATTTTTAAACCCCTTGGCCTATATCTCCGCTATAATTTGTTCCACCTGTGTCAGAACTCTACTGTTTATTTACCATAGTTGTTATATGTAGGCCTATGTTTTAAAGTTTAAAGTGTAATTAACTGATTACAGGCCTAGATTTTAAAAAGTTTACCTAAATAATAATTATGTAGTAGAAGTAATCGTAATAGTAGTAATCACCACCCCGCCTCTTTCTGTTTGTTTTCTATTGCAAACTCACCGTATTTAAGCAATCCTTCTAATAAATTGTATGAGACAATAAATAAATTTGTACTGTGCCCAATAGTTTCAAGAAAGTTACTACCAAATTTATAATTTATACTTTATCACTTAATTAATCTATAATGAATTTGATGTTAATAATAAATTAAAAGGAAAATTCCTTCAACAATAGCAACCTCGATTAGAAAATAATTTTTTCAATACGTTTTGGGAGACTTTTGAAGGAGGTTGAACTAAAGTGAACAAAAACGTAGAATGTAGCTTTCTTAATTTAATTTAACTTGACCTAGTTTGGTATAACTTAATTCAATTTAAATTTTACTTTAATATAATATGGCTTAGCATACAATCATTTAATTTGATTTTATTTGATATGATTTATTTTAATTAAATTAAGTTTGATTTGAGTTGATTTAATTTAATTTAATTTAATTTTATTTAGTTTAATTCATTTTGATTTGGTATGATTTTATTTTATTTGACTTGATTTAATTTAATTTGATTCGATTGAATTGAATTGAATTGAATTGAATTGAATTGAATTGAATTGGATCGAATCAAATTGAATCCAATCAAATTAAATTAAATCAAATCAAATAAAAGAAAATCATATCAAACGAGTAAATTAAACTAAATAATATTAATTTAAATAAAATTAAATTAATTTAAATCGACGCAAATCAAATTTAATTTAATTTAAATAAATCAAATCAAATTAAATCAAATTAAAGAAAAGTATGCTTAGCTATATTATATTAGAGCAAAATTTAAATTGAATTAAGTCATACCAAACTAGGTCAAGTTAAATTAAACTGAGTGAAGCTACATTCTACGTTTTTCATAGATCTAATGATAAGACAGTTTATTTTAGTTAATGTAAAAAGTACTTCCCTAATAGCATCCAATATTTAGCAGCCGTGGAAGCTTAGCAGCCTGCTTATGGCACGTGTTGCTGAGACTGATAAACTTTTCATCTACCACATTTAAAACAGCCGAGAAGTCAAACGGAAAACTAACGATCTTTCAACCCGACTTATTACTGCGTTTGTGAAAAAAAAACTTCTTTATAAACTTCCTAGACGACTCAGCTGGCTGAAAACTCTTGTCAACAAGACGGGCAGCTGTTCTTAAGACGGAGTTTCTCTTTCTCTTCCTGCAGTGGAGACGTTTCCATTCACTAGGTCAACTTTCTTAGGAGAAACAAGCCGTATCCTATTTGAAAATTCTTTGATCTCGCGTCAGTCATGACAGGCTTAGACTGTTAATTTTAGAAGTTTTTAACACTGAGCTGATATAAATTCACTCGTTAGAGCTGACAGAGACGCCGTAGTATTTAGGGCAGGTTTGTAAGAATATGCTGTGATGAGGGCTGAAAAACAGACTGAAAAGAATTTTCCTAGCGAGTAAGTATTTTACATTACTTCCGCTTGCTCATTGAAGGTCTGTTATTGCATTAAAGGAAAAGAGAACACTTTTCATAAATAAAGTTCAAAAATTCGCTTTTAAATTTTATACCACTTACATGCTGTCTTATTGCATACAGAACACGTGTTAACAGTAACGCTGTATAAAACTTGTAAATTTAAACTCTCGTGATAATCGCTAGGCGCAGCCATTTTGACAGTAAGTCGTTTGAAACAATTTAGACACATTGTATTAAGTGTGAAAAAATAATCAGAGCATTCGTGGTGCACACGTCACTAACTAAGCAAAAGTTTGAATTACTTTATTTTGTCAATAAAATTAGTAATATGCTTTTATGAGCCTGTGACGTTTTTGGTGCACACTGGGATAGTTTTTACCAACCGTTCTTTCAAATTGCCTTTCAAACAGGTAGACCAAAGCCTAATAATAAGTAATATAACTTTGCATGGAAAGTTTTTTGGGACAAACTTTGAAATTCACTTTTCTTAACCTTTAAAATTTGTTATCAAAATTTTTTATTAATTCTAAGATCGTACCATTGTGACAATAAGAATCTTTTCTCACTACATTAAAGGAAAACCGGATAATTGTGTTTAACATTAGTTCAGAATAAAGAATGTTCTAAAGTATTGAAAACTACAGTTAGGTTATTTTAAATCAAAGCTTAGATTAAATAATAATTACCTCGGATACTCAAATTTTGTTAGACTTTCAAAGTTACGCGCAGCTTAGTGAATCTACTAAAATTGGCAGCGGCGCCTTTTTGTCAGATTCGCGTGGCCGACAAATAGAAAGTGGTAGCGTGATAACCATCATCATGAACTGCTGTGTTAGTTTCTGACGTCATATGACGTAGAGCCCATTTTTTGTGACATCACGCGTTTCGGCAGTACTGTAACACCTATGCAAATGTGCTTGATGCGCAAGGGCAGACGCCTACAATTGCACAAACTGTGGTTAATTTCTGACGTAAGTAATAGCTGTGTTCCGTTGCCGTTAAATAACTTTCTAAGCTAATTATTCAAATATAAGAAACAATTGTTAACCTTTATAGGCAAGAAAATGTATATTTTGGACAGTAAATTAAAATGAGATTGAGTCTAAACGGTTTTCCTTTAATGAAAGATGCTTTGAGGTTGTTCCTAAACGTAGGATAATTCATTGTACATAGCGCTACTGCTCCTGGCGAGCTTACACTGGGCATTCCTTGATGAAGAACAGCTGCTTATGAATCCAGCTCTTATCTGATTAAGGGCTTCTTATCTGTGTCTCTAAACGAACAACTAGGTTAGCCCTCATGGAGGGCTCTCTTAGCGTTGATTTTGCTGAAAATACAAAAATCTTTTTTTTTTCTAAATTTGGTTGTCATACTAAAACAGTTGGTGTCACCCCTTTTCCCCGTTTAAACCAGTCAGAAAGGCAAACAGTTTATTGAAGCAATGATTATCGCTTTACGTTAGATGCCTCCTCCAGACGGAAGGGCTCAACATTCTTTTGGTGATTTGATGTGATTTGTGGAGAGATCACTATGAACGAAATCACATTTTCGTTTTTTATAGATTTTTTTCATGAGTTTTGTTTAAACGATTATTTTTCGGGTTAGCTAAGCGGCCACTCATTCTAGCAGCCATTTCACACTGAACGTGATTACTCGTTGTATTACCTTATCATTGCTGATAAATGGTTGCTCTTTTTAACAGTTCTCGTTTTATGCGAAATGGTTACTCGTTGTTAACCTATTCACACTGAAAACGTTCACATAGACTCTGAAATCGGAATTGCTTTGCAGATTTTGAAATGAAAAAATCGATCACTTTATCAATGAATTGACGCTCGTGTGATTTGCATTCTATTAGTCTGTTCACACTGAGGACGGTTACTGCTTAAAGGGAAAGAAAGAGGATTTTATAGTACAAGTACGACAAAGAACATTGCATACAAAGTTATATTACTTTGCATTACCCTTGCCTGTTTTGAAAAACTTGGGTAATTGGAAGAGAAAATTCTTAATAAATGTAATTTAAAATCTTCATGTCGCCTGGTAAAAAGTACTGCATTGCTATCCCAGTGTGCACCACTGATTCACGAAAAAACACGTTTTTTATCTCACTGACACTGTATTGACAGCAATTTAAGCGCTTAATTAGCAAAGAGTGCGCTACGAATGCTCTGATTATTTTTTCAAACTTTACGCAACGTTATCTAAGCTTGTTTTAAATGACTTACTGATAAAACGGTCTTATTTTCTGAACCCATTAACCTATTGACATGAAAGAGAGTCAGCCATTCTGCACTAATTAATTGGCCGCCTGCTGTGAGTAATTCGACGCAACTGTTTTCATTCTAAATTACGCGTTAGCTGCTCAATAACACATCTAAAGTCAAGAATTTCAATAAGATTTTTACAAGAAAAACTTGTAGCCTATCCCACAACGCCTTGTTTACAGTGAGTCGAAACAGTGTGAGCAAAAGCAAAGAAAGCAAGCTTCACGGCAATAAATTTGTTTAAAATGATCCACATTTCGCTATGGTCAGCACGAATTCCGACTCTCTCTCTCTCTCTCTCTTTCTCTCCCTCTTTCTCTCTCTCTCTCTCACTCTCTCTGTCTCTCTCCCCCTCTCTCTCTCTCTCTCTCTCTCTCTCTCTCTCTCTCTCTCTCTCTCTCTCTCTCTCTCTCTCTCTCTCTCTCTCTCTCTCTCTCTCTCTCTCTCTCTCTCTCTCTCTCTCTCTCTCTCTCTCTCTCTCTCTTTCTCTCTCTCTCTCTCTCTTTCTCTCTCTCTCTCTCTCTCTCTCTCTCTTTCTCTCACTCTCTCTCCCTCTCTTTCTCTCTCTCTCTCTCTCTCTCTCTCTCTCTCTCTCTCTCTCTCTTTCTTTCTCTCACTCTCTCTCCCTCTCTTTCTCTCTTTCTGTCTCTCTCTCTCACTCATTCATTCTAAATTACGCGTCAGCTGCTTAATAACACATCTAAAGTCAAGGATTTCAATAAGATTTTTACAAGAAAAACTTGTAGCCTATCCCACAATGCCTTGTTTACAGTGAGCCGAAACTGTGTGAGCAAAAGCAAAGAAAGCAAGCTTCACAGCAATAAATTTATTTAAAATGATCCACATTTCGCTATGGTCAGCACGAGTTCCGACTCACAGTAGGCAGTCATAAATCTTCCATGTGAAAAACCTAGAGACGTGTTTATTTTTGCGGATTAAGCTGCGCCATTATCAGCATTGAGAGGCTTAATGACTGAAATACACGTCTTGATCGCTCGCAGGAAACACTAGTCAGTGGCTTACAGACAATAACGTATCATCTAGGGAGAGGATAACATGGTGGCAGTATAAAGGATATTGCCTATATAATGAATTCATTGCTGGTATTAGGATCTTCAGATGAAGTGGCAGCATTAGTGTTACTTACAAAGATGGAACAGTCTACTGACCCTGCGACACTATGTTTATGAGCGTCAGGGATTTCGTTCAGTAGTAGGCTTAGTAATTGATGTGTTAGCAGGTGGCGTTGGTGGTGGTGGCGGTGGTGGTGGTGGTGGCAGTGGCAGTAGTGGTTGTCGTTGTAGCAGCGGTGGCAGTGACTTTGGCAGTGGTGATGCTGCGACGGTGCCGGTGGCAGTGATGGTACAGTAATAGTAGTATTAGTGGTAGTAATGATAGTAGTGGTAGCAGTAGCAGTAGTAGTAGTAGTAGTAGTAGTAGCAGTAGCAGTAGCAGTAGCAGTAGTAACAGTACTAGTAGCAGCAGTAGCAGTAATAGCACTAGCAACAGTAGTAGAAGTAGGACCAGCTCTCTCTCTCTCTCTCTCTCTCTCTCTCTCTCTCTCTCTCTCACACGCTCCCCCTCTCTCTCCCTCTCCCTCTCCCCCCTCTCTCTATCTCTCTCTGTTTCTCTCTCTCTCTCTCTCGCTCTCTCTCTCACTCTTTCTCTCTCCCCTCTCTCTCACCCTGCAGTTTGCAGTTACCAATACATGGGAATAAATGGAAGATTACCACGTGTCGCAGACGTAATAAGAACGTCAATCGACAACAAAGTTTTACAATATCCTCGGCTTGTGTCGACAACCTTACATGACTTTACGATGTGGGCCATGCTGCATTTGCAAACCACGACATGACCTAGATTGCTATGCAGTTGTGAATGTATGCATGCTTGCAAAATAATAACACGCTGCATCGTCCACACAATGAGAATGTGGGATTCGTTTAGGACAAATTGCCACCGGTCAGATGAGAACGGAAAACATAGCTGAATTCTAAACAACAACAAGAACCGGATGTGACTTTGTATTTTGAAAAAATTCAGGGTTCATTAGGGAGCATGGCTTCATAATTTAGCAGCTAAACATCTTAAAGGACATGTCATCTTAAAGGAAAACAGAACGATTTTTCAGGTCATACCTCAGTCTGACGTATGGATAAAGAGATGCCTATTTTCGCATTACTCGCTTGCAAAGTAACTCTGTAAAGTAGTCTATTTCGCCGTGATGCTAGACTCATTCTTAGTCTTAATGTCATGCAAGTTTTTAGCCAGTTTTTAGTGTGACGTCACAATAGAGTTGCTCAGTATTTTTCTGAAATTTTACAAAAACGGATTTCATAGCGACTATAAATGGCGTCGCGAGTGACATATTAACGCAAAACGGATTCCATGGCAATAATAAGTGGCGTTTTAACTGATATATCCAGAAAAAACTCAGTAAACAGGCATCTCAATGTTTCGCATTTCGGATTAGTTCATCTATAATTACCAAAATGTTTCAATAAATAAAAAATATCACTTTGACGTCACTTCATAATGACGTCACACCTGGGGAGAATTTCCTATAAGCATTTTTCACACTTTATAATTTTGTCAACACGAGATTTTACGAGTCCACGAGAGAATTCCATGACTCGTACACTGTTGATGCGGTACAGCGCCTATTTTCTGTCCAATGCGTTTCTAAAGAAGCAGACGTTGTTACCCGTCTAAGTATGCATAACTAGATTGTGCAACGATGGAAACTAGTGATATTGTAACAAAATCTACGAAGACGTGGAACTGTGACTGATGTATAGCTCCAGAGATTCCACGATCTGCTAAATCAAGGCTAGCCTAAAGAAAAACCGGATGATTGTGTAAACATTAGTTCAGAATAAAGAATGCTCTAAAATAGTGAAAACTACAATAGCTTATTTTAAATCAAAGCTTAGATTAAATAATACTTACCTCGGATACTCAAATTTTGTTAAACTTTCAAAGCTACGCGCGGCTCAGTGACTCTACTAAGATTGGCAACGGCACCTTTTTGTCACGTTCAGGTGGCCGATAAATAGCAGGCGATCCCGTCATAAGCACGATCATGAAGTGTTAGTGTTAGTTTCTGACGTCATATGATGTAGAGTCCATTTTTGTGACATCATGCGTTTAAGCAGTAACACTTACGGAAACGTGCTTGACGCGCAAGGAAGATGCCTATTATTGCACAAACTTTGGTTAGTTCCTGACGTAAGCAATAGCTGTGTTCGGCTGCCGTTAATTAACTTTCTAAGCTAATTATTCAAATATAAGGAACAATTACTAACTTTTATAGGCAAGAAAATGTAAATTTCGGACAGTAAATTAAAATCGGACAGTCTAAACAATCATCTGGTTTTCCTTTAAAAGGGAATAGCACCCGGCTTTAAACTATAGCTCAAAATAATCCAAAATATACAAAATATTGAAAAAGAACATAATCGTTTTTTCAAATACGACTTAAAATTTTTAATTTTTTCAGCTTTTCCGTTGTTGCACATGTTCTACCATTCCAGTTAGATGGGTACTAGCGTCTGCATCTGGAAAACGCATTGCACAAAAAATACGCGCTGTACTTGCTCATTGTACTTGTACAATTCAGTTGTGACGTAGCGCACACGTTTAAGAACTTATGCGTGCACAGCTATAAACTTGAAATTCAAATTTTTAAACTTTAAATTTGTCGAGTTTTTGTGTATTTCAATTTTTGCTTTCACAAACACGTGCAACACGCTCGTGCAATGTTTGTGCTGTTGAAAACTGTGCTCAGTTATGACGTCAGTAACTGGGCGGGCCCGCCAGTTAAGTTTATAACATGCTATTTAGTTATCAGAAACTCTTTGGCATTTTTATATGTGTTAAAATACTTACTTTTTACCGTACTTCAAATTGGGACAGGATATGAAAAACGTTATGTTTTCCTTTAATTTCTTTGTAACATGTTTTTGGGTCATTCCTTTATTGTTCAAGTGTAAACAGCAAAAATATACAGTAAAGAGTGAGAAAGTCTTTGGAAATTTATTGCAGTAATGTCTGGCTTTGCTTGGTATTTTATAGGTATTTAGCTAAACAGACATAAACAGGAAAATTCTACAGAACTATATACTGAAAGCAGCAAGTCTGAAAGTAGTTCCATATAACAGGTGCATCTATAAAATCAAAATCTATCACTGACTCACTATAAAAATAAATTTCATCCATCTGCCAAAGTAAGAGAAAACCTCGCTTTTGCGTTAACTGGAGCCCTGGGTTCTTAAAGTTTCAAGGTAGAGTTGTAAACTTGTTTATCGCTTGTTTTTCTAATAATAAATCCAAAAACCAGATGCTACATACATGCTGTTTGCAAGCGGCTTGTATGGGTCGCAACTCTGCTAGTCTGGGTATTGTAGCCGGTTTTATTGAAGCTAGAGTTTTCATTAAAGCAAAATGGAGTCTAATTCTTTCCTAAGTCAAAGAGAATTGAGCTTAATCGCAAACGCAGAAAAGGGTTTAACAGATCAATGAACCTTTATTTAACCGTCGCGAAAATTCTTCTAAAAAGTTGTTCTTACCAAAATCCTAATAAAAAAAATCCACACTCTATTGCCAGATGCCCATACTCATAGATACAGCACTCGCCACCATGTTTCTTTTCGAGATTTTACAGAGTAGATTGTTTTAACATACAGATTAAGATTGGGTTCAGTTTTGCTTTAATGCAATAAGTTGAATATGAAGCTGCTGCTAAACAGTTTTTATAGTCCGAAGATGACCAAAAGGTCGTTGTTTCAATAAATATGTTTTCAAAATTGACTTTTCCACTTGCCTTTCTGTTTGTTATCAACAAAGCCTGATTATCCTATATTCTATGATAGGAGCCCTTAAGCTTGGGGGTCTCATATTTTGGTAATATTTAGTAAAAAATCAGTTTTTTCACTATGCTTGTGTTGAAAAACCTTCTAATTTAGTTTACAAATAAATAGTAAAATAGAAAGTGTATCTAAAACAATATTTTTTGACGAACAAAAGGGAGCTGTTTTGGTTTATTTAAAGAGTTTCCAATAAGTTTACTTCAAGCTACGTAAATGTCACTAAAATATATCACGAGTAAAAAACATCCAACCCGGAGTTAGAGGGCGGCGCCATCCGAGGGAGGCAAACATTGCCTTAGCCTACAGCAGGGGGGTGTGCAAACTGCCGCCAGCGGGCCACTTGCGGCCCGCCGAGAGATCTCGTGCGGCCCGCGAGGAGTTTTGTCACCGTAATGAAAGTGCGGCCCACGCGATCCAGCTGAAGTCTGCGCCAATATCGCAAAGATAGTGCGGGTAGTTTTTTCCGCTAGATCGGATGGCATTAACCCTTACAAGACCGTTGTCACTTAATGTCACCGTCGGACATGACGAAATATTTGGTTTATAATACAAATTTTAATAATTTCTAAAATAGTTTATTGAGTGTAGTAGTGCAGTAGTAATGGTGTGCGCAAATCAGATGCAAAAAAATCGTCATCAGGTCCTACTGTACTTGGCTCCTTGACCAAACTGCATGTGGCCCACAGGAATTGCGGGAAAGTTTAATGTGGCCCGGCTAGTCAGATAATTTGCACAACCCTGGCCTACAGGCTCAAAAAGGTAATAATACGTCCCCCCCCCCCAATTATTATACTATGGAAAAGACATTGAAGACATTTCATTAGATACAAAGAATAGATTTTGGTGAATGTAACACGGTTATTTACACAAAAACACTTGACTGTGTTATCAGTTGTTTATTTATTTAATTTTATTTATTTAAAAATTTTACATCAATACGACTTAAGTATAGTGCACTTGTTTACAAGTTCATGTTGACTTACGATGAAAACGAAGTAAATAAAAACACCAGTCAATAAAAACAAGCCTTCAAACTAACGTAAAATAAACTACGTGTAAAAGACAAATTGCACAAAGTGCAAAATACAATAACTACGTGTTACAAAATACAACAAATACAGTATTGACACAAGTTGATGTAAGCGCACATAAACATGGAATGAAATTAAATTAAATCATTAAAGTTATACACTAGAACGATTGTAGGCCTATCTTTTCGAACGGGCATTTTAGTAGCTTTTTAAAAATGGCAATAACGCCTGCATTTCGGGAACGCATTGCACTGCACAAAAAACAGAAGCTGTACCTCTCAGTTTAGATGTGTTAGTTTGTGACGAACTACACACGTTCGACAACTCATGCGTGAGTACAGCGGTAAATTTGAAATTTGAATTTTTATCTTAAAACTTGCCTAGTTTTAGTACAACACACTGAATATCTTACTGTAGCACAGTACATCAATTTTTGCTTTCGCAAACACGTGCAACACGCTCGTGAAAGGTTTGTGCTATTGAAAATTATGTTAGTTTGTGATGTCATCAATAGTTGGGCTCGTCCGCCGTTAATTAAGGTTTTAATCTATTATTTTATTATGAGAAACGCTTTTGCAGTATTAATTGTGTTAAAATTCATACTTTTTATCGGACTTGAAAATGGAGTAGTATATGAAAAATCATTCTGTCTTCTCTTAACTTTCTAAAGTACTCTCTTCTAAAATTATTGCAGTTTAAACTTCGGCACAATTTTTTTGTGCCACCCGGTACATAGTTACAATGATGTAGAATATTTTTGCACCACTCGCGCCAATGAAATGCAGGTCTGTCTACCGCTAGCGGTTTTAGAATGTCTTTAATTACTTGTAATATATACTATTATAAATCAGCAATGGAATAAATCTTCCTTTAACAGTCCTTATTTACTGGTTATTTTACCGCAAATGCATTAAATATGGCCGTTGTGATAATTTGGTAAAGAATGAAGTGCCACGCCCAGGTATTTGAATGATTTTACACAAGAAATCGGAAATTATGCAAATTATTTTTAAATTCAGGTGCAATGGCCAATTTTTACTTGGAACCAAAGACCATGCTTTTCACTTTGCTAAGTGTTAAGACACAAATTATCAATAATAGTTTGAAAATAAACTGGTTCTAAAGAGAATACTTGTAGGATCTGATTTTCCATGATAGCAATGATAGCCATGTCATCAGTGTACATAAATATGGTGCCGGCAGCCAACCTTCCTTTGGACTACACCAGGGAGGAAGAGAGGGGGTTCCTGCGGTCTGGGCAACTCAAGATCTCCATACACCTTGCCCAGGCGTGCACCCTGGAGAGGCCATTCTAGTGGTTCAGGGATCGGATTGCTCAGCCGCAGTCGACGCTGCAGCTCCATCAATGTGATCAATAACTGACTCTCTTGGCGCACACTCCATTGTCTTCCGAGACGGAAGGATGCCAACCACGTAAATACATTAGAATTTTACAAATCAATTCGCAAATCATTAATAAATACATGTACAAGAAAAAGCAGAGGCCCTAATGCAGAACCTTGAGGGATGCCTACGTTAGTTGGTTTAGGCTCATATACGTGCCCATTGATACCGCCACACCAAGTATATTTAAAAGCAATGTACTGTTGAAGCGTAAGAAAACACTCTTCATAAATAAGGTCTAAAGAATTCTTTCGTCTTGAAGTTTTGTTTCATCACGATGCTGTCTTAATGCATAAAGACCTTGCGTTAGCAGTATCGCTGTATGACACTTGTAAGTAAGTTATCCTCCTGTCATGTTAGTGATATGTCACCTGAAACAAGTTTAAAGAAGTTTTGAAACATAAAGTTTTAAAAAATAATCAAAGAATAACGCAGCGCTAACTAAAGCATAAGTTTAAATTACTTTACAATATAAAGTAAAACGCTATATTAACAACAATAATGTAATTTAAACTTTCCTTTAGTTAACCCAGAATGTACTACTAATTCTTTGGTTAATTTTGTTTTTTAATCATTAATAATGTTTTCATCGTGAGCCGCTGGTGCACTTTGGGATGGCGATCCAGTGACGTTTTACCAAGTGACGCAAATATTTTAAAATCATTAACATTTTTTCAAATTACGTAAGTTTTTTCAAACAGGTAAACAGGACTCATAGCTCTTGTAATGGTATCCTAGAATTTCTACATAACTGTAGCATAAATTAACTTTATGGTTTATGAACAGTTTTTTTGCAAATTTCATCGTTATATTTTTCTAAGTTTAAGTGCTAACAGTAAAATAAACCCAACATGCTAAATGACTAGTCCAATATGCTTAATCTGTCATTGATTAAGTTAAGAATATCAGGAACTATCCAGGGTTGATGGCATATCAGGAATTATCCAGGGTTGATGGCATCGTTCAACAAATCAAGTTATTTTAGGCACGTGTTATTACTGATACCTAGATTCTAGAAAATGAAATTTATTATTATTTTAAATTGTTCCCACGCAACGTCGACATCACTAAGTCTAAAAATACGTTCCCACTTTGCTTGCTGTGAAGCAAGATGATCTTGAGAAGCTAGTTCGTTAAAATGTTTGTAAGTAGGAAGCTTTTTTGACCGGGCGGTAAATTTGTATTATTAAAGGTATTAGGAAAATATCCTTGGTATTTTCAGCCAAGTACAGCCGCAGTAATAACAAACATTACAGACATACGTTTGCGCTGTTTTACTGTTTCTTAGGCTGTACATGAACCGTTCCACATGAATTACTGCGTACTTAAAGGACAAGAAAAGGGGCACCTGAAGTAGGTTTCAGAAACCTCGCTTTAAAAAATTATACTACTTGACAGCAGTTTTATGCGTATATCGTACTCGCGTTGGAAAGAATTTTCGTTTGTTTTCATTTTAAATCTCAAGTAATACTGTTCCGACGGCGCCATTACATGACGTCACTACGTCACGTAAATCAGCGGAAGAAAACGAAATGTTAAATTATGTCCCAAAAAACTTTCTGTGCAAATCTATATTACTTAGCATTTCATTTACCTGCTGGAAAGATTTATGTAACTAGACAAATAATTTAAAATGTTTGTGCCAATTGGTAAAATGTCGCTGACTCACCCTCCAGGGTGCGCCACTCACTAACCAAAAACGTATTTTTAATCTTACTGACAAGATACAGTAATTTAAAATCTTTCTTAATTAGCAAGATGTATGCTGCGAATGCTCTGATTATTTTTTCAAACTTTACTTAATGTTATCTAAACTTGCTTCAAACGACCTACCACTAAAATGGCTGCGTCTAACGGTCATCGTGGGAGTTTAAATTTTCACGTTTTATACAGCGTTACTGCCGACACAAGCCATGCATGCGAAAAGGTAGTATGTAAGTGGTATAAAATTTCGAGACGAATTTTTTAAGCTTTATGTAAGTGGAGGGTTTTCTTGTGCTTTAAAGGACGACAGAATGATTTTTCATATATTACTAGCGGTAGACAGACCTGCATTTCGATGGCACGAATGGTGCAAAAATATTCTACATCACTATAACTATGTACCGGGTGGCACAAAAAATATGCCAACGTTTAAACTGCACTAATTTTAGAAAAGAGTGCTTTAGAAAGTTAAAAGAAGGCAGAATGATTTTTCATATACTAACCCATTTTCAAGTCCGATAAAAAGTAAACATTTTTTAAAACACCAATAATACTGCAAAAGCGTTTCTGATAATTAAATAGTAGATTCAAATCTTAATTAATGGCGGGCGAGCTCAACTATTGACGACATCACAAGCTAACATAATTTTAAACCTCAAAAATATTACACGAGCGTGTTGCACGTGTTTGCGAAAGAGAAAATTGAAGTGCGGTGCTACTGTAAGATATTCCGTGTGTTGAACTAAAACTAGGCAAGTTTTAAGATAAAAACTCAAATTTCAAATTTACCGCTCTGCTCACGCATGAGCTGCCGATATTATGTAGTTTGCCTCAAGTTAACACATCTCAACTGAGTGGTACAACACCTGTATTTTGTGCAATGCGTTTCCGAAATGCAGGCGCTAATGCCCATCTAAGAAGCGAATGGCGAAATGCATGTAACAGTGAAGAACTAGTGACGCGAACATGAAGTTGTGTTTGTGTGGTAATAATTCTTTCACGTAAATTGAAAATTTTTTGAAAAAGTAGTATGTTTCCCTTCAATATTTTAAAGAGTAGAATGTCTTGACTTACAGTTTAAGATTGGGTTCGGTTTTGCTTTAAGTTAAAAAACTGGAACACCTATAATTTGTGGGCGTCTCGCAATATTCGATTTATTTAATGATTAAATTGTGTAACTTGAAGTTCAAAATGAGTACTTCATTCGTAGTTGAGTACACTAATGGAAAACTGAGCAAGTTGCTGCTTAAAGTTTTTACTGATAACGAAGGCCTTTCTGTTTAATTCTGGTAACGTAGCACTTAAATTGAGTAGCTTTGTAGCATAGCATTGCAACCTTGTGCTCAAATGAGTACCCTAGAGCGAAAACTGAGTAATTCATTGCCAAAAAAGTAACTTGCTACCAATACTAAGTAACATAACTCTGTAATAATGTCGATGCTAAGCTGCTAAAACACTTGCTCAAGTTTGTTAGGTCTTTGGTGCTTAAAATGAGTACCTTGATGCTCGAAAAAAGGAATTCTGTTGCTAAAACTGAGTAATTCATTGCACAAAATGAGTATCTAAGGTACGTGTTCTTACTCCAAAATGAGTGTTCTTCCTTCTCTTGTCCTCACTTTCTCTCTCTCTCTCTCTCTCTCTCTCTCTCTCTCTCTCTCTCTCTCTCTCTCTCTCTCTCTCTCTCTCTCTCTCTCTCTCTCTCTCTCTCTCTCTCTCTCTCTCTCTCTCTCTCTCTCTCTCTCTCTCTTTCTCTGTGTGTGTGTGTGTGTCTCTCTCTCTCTCTCTCTTGTTCTGCTCCCTCTCCCTTTATCTCTATCTCCCCCTTCTCTCCTGCCAATCTATCGACCTCTCGGCTTTTTAATGCATTTGTTACATTTTGTCCCAGCCCATCACTGTAAAGTCAATTTAATTCAAAGCTTTCCACTAAGCTAGAATTCGTACTATACGCTGGCTTCTTTTCCTATACTCAAATGCAGAGCCATTATTTGGTATGCACAAGACTAATAAACGACGTAAACGAGACGGCTTATTGCTGATTTTGTTGAAATAAGACTCGACTGTTTAATGCACTTAAGTGTGTACAAAGGCTATGATATTGCACTTTGCACAGCATCTTATAAAGTGGTTGCATCATTTTTACTTTATTCAATTCTTAGCAGGCTGAGTGTTCAGGCAAGGTAAAGGATCTGTCTGTCTGTCAGTCAGTCAGTCAGTCAGTCAGTCAGTCAGTCAGTCAGTCAGTCAGTCAGTCAGTCAGTCAGTCAGTCAGTCAGTCAGTCAGTCAGTCAGTCAGTCAGTCAGTCAGTCAGTCAGTCTGTCTGTCTGTCTGTCTGTCTGTCTGTCTGTCTGTCTGTCTGTCTGTCTGTCTGTCTCTCTCTCTCTCTCTCTCTCTCTCTCTCTCTCTCTCTCTCTCTCTCTCTCTCTCTCTCTCTCTCTCTCTCTCTCTCTCTCTCTCTCTCTCTCTCTCTCTCTCTCTCTGTCTGTTTGTCTTTCTGTCTGTCGGCTTGCCTGCTTGTCTGTATGTCTCAGTCTATATGTCAGACTGTCTATTTGTTTGTCTGTCTGTCTGTCTGCCTGTTTGTCTGTTTGTCTGTATGTCTCAGTTTATATGTTTGTCTGTGTGCCTGTTTCCTTCTGCCTATTTATCTGTCTGTCTGTCTTTCTGTCTATCTACGGGTCTGTCTCTCTGCCTTCCTGTTTGTCTGTTTTTCCGTATGTCTCAGTCTACATATCTGCCCGCCTGCTTCCTTCTGCCTGTCTGTCTTTCTGTCTGTCTGCCTGTCAGCCCATCTGCTTGCCTGTGTGTCTGTCTGTTGTCGTTTCTGTTCATTCTCCACATATTAAGAAAAGCACTAAACGAAATACAACCCATTTTTCAGAAAAAAGGTCCCTTTGAGGAGAGAAAAACTTATCCACACCTGTATTTCTAAAAATAGCAATTTTTTTAAATTTGTCTTTTATTTATTACGTGCAATAAAAGTCGAGATCAGTAGAAAGGGCCAACGGCAGACCTAAGTAATATATGAGGATTATTTTGAATTTGTTTTGACATTAAACATGTTAACATTTAACATTTAACATTTGTTTCTCTCTTTCCCTTTTTCTTTCTTTCTTAATCTCTCTCTCTCTCTCTCCCCTCTCTCTCTCTCTCTCCCCTCTCTCTCCCATTCTCTCTCTCTCCCCTTCTCTCTCTCTCTCCCATTCTCTCTCTCTCTCCCCCCCTCTCTCTCTCTCTCTCCTCTCTCTCCCATTCTCTCTCTCCCCTTCTCTCTCTCTCTCTCTCCCATTGTCTCTCTCTCTCCCATTCTCTCTCTCTCTCTCTCCCCTCTCTCTCTCTCTCTCTCCTCTCTCTCCCATTCTCTCTCTCCCCTTCTCTCTCTCTCTCTCTCCCATTGTCTCTCTCTCTCCCATTCTCTCTCTCTCTCAGAATTGGTGTAATATTAATAAAATTTCACTGAGACACTTTCACTGTTCTTTTGTCAGCTAGATAATGTAATTGCAAACTTTACTGCTTCATGTAAACTGTTAATAAATAGCAAGTTCGCACATCTTGCATGTTCAAAGCTAGACGTCCATTTCACAAGCGTCTCTAGATGACAAGCTCACATTTTGCGCTTGATATATCTTCATTTCAGATCTTTTTGAAGTGAAAATCTATAATTATAATCTTAATAAACTTTTCTCTTGATTTTGTGCAAAATATGTCGAGAGAGAGGTAGTGCCTAACGTATAGAAGACAAGCAAATGATATACATGGTGCAGAAAAAACGTGGCGAAGTCTAGACTACAGCACCCCATTACACAATTCTTTCCTCACAAGTTGTTGGGTGATGTTTTTTTGCCTGTGTAGCAAAACAAGAAAGAAATCAATCAGTTCAGATCAAATAAAACAATGATGAAGATTTGTTAACGAGAAAAATGTGACTTAAAAGCGAAAACGGACCCAATCTTAAACTGTATGTCAAAAATCTTAAACTGTAGGTCAAAACAGTTTAGTCTTTCAAATATTGAAAGGAAACATTCTATTTTTTTTCAAAAATGATTTACGTGAAACAATTATCACCACACAAACATAATTTCCGCCACTAGTTCTTCGCTGTTACATACATTTCGCCATTCGCTAGTTAGACGGGCACTAGCGCCTACATTTCAGAAACGCATTGCACAAAGACAGGTGCTGTATTTCTCAGTTCAGATGTGTTAGTTTGTGACGAACTACAGAGCTCATGCGTAAGTACGGCGTTAAATTTGAAATTTAAATTTTTGTCTTAAAACTTGCTTAGTTTTAGTACTGCAATTTTTTTCGCTCTCGCAAACACGTGCAAGACGCTCGTGGAATATTTTTGCTGTTGAAAATTATGTTAGTTTGTGATGTCATCATTAATTCGGCTCGCCCACGTTAATTAAGTTTTTAATTTATTATTGGGCACAAAACACTTCTTGTTTTGAAAGATCTGCGTCTTTAGAAAAACCTAAAGGAAAGACCTAAAATTGCTGATGTACAAAAGTGTCTGTAAGATTAATGTGAAATGATTCAGTTTCTTCGTATAATATCGGAACAAAACTTCGGCTGATTTTTGCGCCATCTGGTAGCTTAATTTTTTTAAATACACATGAGAACTGAATAAAAATCAGTAAATTGTATGGAAATGTAAGTGATAGACGAAGTGTAGAATTAGCATTTGTGTAGCAATTAGATAGGCGTGTTAATTAATAAAAAATAATTAATAATGAAAAATCCTTAGAAGGTGGAAGTGGTCTACTCTTAATGTAGACAAGTGTGGCGGGGCCCGAACCTTTCTCATAACCAAGAATGTGAGCATATAGCAACAGAAGTTGAGCAACATCGATTCTGATTAGTACACAGATGGATGATCTCCTAGAAAACTACCATGCAACTTCTTGCTGTTTGCCTCGTTAAAAAGTGCAAACTAGTTACCCAAACGTGACCAAAACACCTCTGCTGGTTCAGTGCCTCATTATGGATATATATATATATATATATAGGACATTTATTTATTAGTGCCAAAAAACATGTTTTTTGTTTGATAGTGAATTAGGTTTCGGTCCCGCTGCCGCTAAATAGATTAAGGACGACGGGTTGCAGTTAGGCGAACTGTATAAAAATGCCATTGTTATTTCATGGGGCAATATTGTATGATTAATAAGTAAGACCCCTGTGATATGATTAACGTTGATTATTGTATTTTGCAAACGACCACCGTCACAGATTGAAACTCAATTTTATTACTGGACAAACCAGGAAAATAAGCAAGTGAGTAATGAAGGGGGGCGGGACAGCTTCCCTTTCTACTGCTTCTGCCTGCTCATTTCCGTAATGTGCACTTGTCTAACGATATCTATAGAAGCCAACCAACCAACAACAGTACTTCCCTTTTCACGAGGGAAGCCACGTCTTCATTGTAAGCGAAAATTGCAGTGTTATCAATCCGAGGTTGTCTATTGCTGGTGAGATGGACGTGCTACAATACCTCTCAATCATTCATGGAGCAATCAAGTTTCTACAAATTGTCTATAGCATACGCCAGCTGATGTTTATCAATTGTGTACGTCTGGTGGGAACCACGTTTCAAAAAATTATGAGCGGCAGCGAACTATTTCCGTAGAAAACAATTAATAAATTACTCCGCGCGGTCATTTTTGTGAAAACACTAAACAATGCGCATTTCCGGTTACCGAAGGCGAAACAACGTCACTTCATATGACGTGATATTTTCATATCTTTTTTCTGCGCACTATGTAGAATGTTCGTGCTTTGCTGATCATACTACAATCACGTTTCTACAAATTGTCTATAGCATACGCCAACTGATGTTTATCAATTGTGTACGTCTGGTGGGAACCACGTTTCAAAAAATTATGAGCGAACTATTTCCGTAGAAAACAATTAATAAATTACTCCGCGCCGCCATTTTTGTGAAAACACTAAACAATGCGCATTTCCGGTTACCGAAGGCGAAACAACGTCACTTTATATGACTTGATTATTTTCATATCTTTTTTCTGCGCACTATGTAGAATGTTCGTGCTTTGCTGATCATACTACAATCACGTTTCTACAAATTGTCTATAGCATACGCCAGCTGATGTTTATGAATTGTGTAGGTCTGGTGGGATTTTTTGCATTAAAATTACTACTATAGTAGGAACGTAGCCCAAACTGGGCCAACCTAGCCTATAATCTTTCACAAAAAACACAAGGTAGAATGTTCGTGCATTATTGTTTATATTTATAAAAAATTACGTGAAAGAATTATTGCGCATGGATTGAAAATTCGCGTTCGCACAGCTAGTTCGCATTTCGACATTCGCTAGTTAGATGGCCATTAGCGCCTATACCTGAAAAACATGTTTCACAAAAAACAGGCGCTGTTATTCTCAATTCAGGTGTTGCTCAGTTGTGACGTAACGCACACGTTCAAGAGTTCATGCGTTGAGAGCTGTACAGTTGCACTGTACTTCAATTTTCGCTTTCACAAACACGCACAACGCGCTCGTGGAATATTTTTGCTGTTGAAAATTATGTTAGTTTGTGATGTCATCACTACTTTGGCTCGCGCACCGTTAATTAAGTTTTTAATTTATTATTTAATAATCACAAACGCTTTTACAGTATTATTGGTGTTAAAATGCATACTTTTTTATCGTACTTGAAAATTGGGTAGTATATGAAAAATCATCCTGTCTTTCTTTATTAATCCCTGGATTGCGGTATCTGGAATTCTCTTGAAGCCAAAACGCAAAAATTATGTTAGTTTGTGACGTCATCAATAGTTGGGCTCGCTCGCCATTAATTAGCTTTATAATTCATTATTTAATTATCAGAAACGCTTTGACATTATTATGGATGTTAAAATGTGCACTTTTAGCCTACAACAAAATGGAGTAGGATATAAAAAATCATCCTGTTTTCCTTTAATAGAATTGTAAAAAAACTACAAGCATCGAACTTTCTTTACCATACAGGTTGTTCAATTGTTCATATATACTGACGTGATGAATGTGATGAACAAAAACAGAATTTGACTTCAAAACAAAATCGTTCATTTCTTTATGTACACAACTTGTCCACAATCACTCAGTGGACACGCGCGTAGCAACACGTGTCATTTTTCCCTCAGCGCAACCGGTGCAAAATTTTCCTACAGCAGCCAAAGTCTGCTCAGTTTAGAATTCATTTTTGGAAAAGCGTTTTTATTACGTTAAAAGACAAAAAATGGGCACCTGAAGTAGGTTTCATAAAAATCGCCTTAAAAAATATTGCTACTTTACAGCAATTTTATGCGAATATCGTATTCGTGTTGAAAGGAATTCTCGTTTGTTTTCATTTTAAATCTCCCGCAATACTGTTCCGACGACGCCATTGCATGACGTCACTACGCCACGTAAATCAGAGGAAGAAAAGGCAATGTTAAATTATGTCCCAAAAAACCTTCCGTACAAATCTATATTACTTAGCATTTCACTTACTTACTGGAAAGACTTATGTAACTAGACTAATAATTTAAAATGTTCGTGCCAATTGGTAAAATGTCGCTTACTCACCCACCAGGGTGCACCACTCACTAACCGAAAATGTTTTTTAATCTTATTGACAAGATACAGTAATTTTGAAATTTTACTTAATTAGCAACATGTATGCTACGAATGCTCTCATTATTTTTTCAAACTTTACTTAATGTTATCAAAACTTGTTTCAAACGACCTACCATTAAAATGGCTGCGTCTAACGGTCATCGCGGGAGTTTGAATTTACATGTTTTATACAGCATTACGGTCGATGCAAGCCATGCATGCGAAAAGGTGGTAGGTAAGTGGTATAAAATTTCAAGGCGAATTTTTAAACTTTATGTAAGTGGGGGGGGAGGGGGTTCTTGTGCTTAAAGACTGGTTGAAATTGTTTTTGCAAATAAATAAAAAAGTTAAAACAACACTTGACAGTATTGAGACTGTCCTGGAAATGTACAACACTGTCTTGAGAAACAAGCGTCAAGTCACTTCTAATCGAAGTCTCAACACACTTCACTTTCCCATATGCATAATATGACTATTCTGTGAAATCGTATTTTTGTTAGTTCCTTTTGCAGCTAATCGTCGACTTACGACCACAATACGTTCCGGCGGTGCAAGACGTTGAATGTTCACCAAGTATGTCGATGCCTACGATGAATTTATCGAACCGCATAACAATTTAAAGTTAATTTGTTAGAATTCAAGTAGACGGGCACTAAGCACACAGTCATAGATGTAGGAGTTCAAGTAGACGGGCACTAAGCACACAGTCATAGATGTAAGAGTTCAAGTAGGCGGACACTAAGCACACAGTCATAGATGTAAGAGTTCAAGTAGACGGACACTAAGCACACAGTCATGAATGTAAGAGTTCAAGTAGACGGACACTAAGCACACAGTCATAGATGTAAGAGTTCAAGTAGGCGGACACTAAGCACACAGTCATAGATGTAAGAGTTCAAGTAGACGGGCACTAAGCACACAGTCATAGATGTAGGAGTTCAAGTAGACGGGCACTAAGCACACAGTCATAGATGTAGGAGTTCAAGTAGACGGGCACTAAGCACACAGTCATAGATGTAGGAGTTCAAGTAGACGGGCACTAAGCACACAGTCATAGATGTAAGAGTTCAAGTAGGCGGACACTAAGCACACAGTCATGGATGTAAGAGTTCAAGTAGACGGACACTAAGCACACAGTCATAGATGTAAGAGTTCAAGTAGACGGGCACTAAGCACACAGTCATAGATGTAGGAGTTCAAGTAGACGGACACTAAGCACACAGTCATAGATGTAGGAGTTCAAGTAGACGGGCACTAAGCACACAGTCATGAATGTAAGAGTTCAAGTAGACGGGCACTAAGCACACAGTCATAGATGTAAGAGTTCAAGTAGACGGACACTAAGCACACAGTCATGGATGTAAGAGTTCAAGTAGACGGACACTAAGCACACAGTCATAGATGTAAGAGTTCAAGTAGACGGACACTAAGCACACAGTCATAGATGTAGGAGTTCAAGTAGACGGGCACTAAGCACACAGTCATGAATGTAAGAGTTCAAGTAGACGGGCACTAAGCACACAGTCATAGATGTAAGAGTTCAAGTAGACGGACACTAAGCACACAGTCATGGATGTAAGAGTTTAAGTAGACGGACACTAAGCACACAGTCATAGATGTTAGAGTTTAAGTAGTTTTATTAATACAATTATGTATGAATTACCTGCAAATTATCTTCATAAGATAATAAATGAACCGAAATCTGACTATAAAATCGATAATTATGAATCATACAAAAATGAATCATACAAAGTTAACGATCATGATCATACATCATGTCTGAAGTCATGTAGGTCACGTGCACAATCAATGCACGCGCCTTGTGAAATCTCATCCGCCGAATTAGCGTATGATCATCCAAAATTACGTGACGTCCATCTAACCAGAGAGTAGCAGACGGTGATCCGTCATTCAGCACAGCGAGATTAATGGCCTCACTTGAACAGCTATTATACAAGCTTTCATGTAGGTCAATTATTTGCTTAAAATACTTATTTGTTCGCTTTTGAATAGAAGCTGTAAGTGATTTTTTGGTACTGAAATGAGTATTACATAAAGGAAAGAACAAGTCACTCAGTATGTTGGGCTTATTTGACTGTTTTCACTTAAACTTAGAAAATTTAACAACGAAATTTGCAAAGAACTGCCTATAAAACGTAAATTTAAAATATATACAACCTCTGAATAGAAATTTTCAGGCGTGGTGGTTGCCGCCATTCACAAGGAAATCACGACGTAAGTGGGAGACTTCGTGAGTCTTCGTAAGCGCTTCGTAGCTGTCCGTAAGAGCGCTGCTTAAACTTTTTCAAACTTTTGCAGCTTGGACAATGTTAATGCAAAAATATTAGAAAATCAGCTATCTAATTTCCTTGTACATTGACAGTGCGGTACTATTCTTCGGGACGAATGACGTCATTGGAAGAAGAATGGACATTCAAAATGGGAGTTCACAAGCATGAAGTGGTTTTGCTAGTTACACGAGGCGCTTATTGCAGTTTTATTACTAAATCCTTCTAACAGTCTTCGCGAACATTGAAATGAGCCTAACCTCTTAGAAGCCTTGACCTTTCCTTTAAAGCCTTTGCAAGTAATGAATTTGTTTTACTTAGATAAATAACTGGAAATTACATAATGAAATTTCAATTATCAAAACATAAATAATTAGTTCTTCATTTTCTTCTATTGTGTGTCTTCCAACTTTCAAACATTTTGAAACTAAAAAATTATTATAATAGACCTAATTAAAGGTTTAATTAAAGACCTAATTAAAGGTTTACTAATGAAATTGTTCTTAAAGGAAAACAGGGTGAGATTTTTCACATATTACCCCATTTTGAAGTACAGTAAAAAAGTACACATTTTAACACAACTGATATTGCAAACCGTTTTTGATAGATTAAAAATGTAATTAACAGCGGGCGAGCCCAACTATTGATGACATCACAAACTAACATGATTTGCAACAGCAAATACATTCAGTTGCACGTGTTTGCGAAAGCGAAAATTGAAGTACAGTGCTACTGTAAGTGTATTGTACTAAAACTAGGCAAGTTTTAAGATAAAAATTCAAATTTCAAATTTACCTCTGTTCTCCCGCATGAGCTGTCGAACGTGTGTAGTTCGTCACAAAGTAATACATCCAAACCGACAGGTACAGCACCTGTTTTTGTGCAATGCGTTTCCGAAATGCAGGCCAAATGGCGAAATGCATGTAACAGCGAAGAACTAGTGGCGCGAATACAAAATTGCGTTTGTGTGGTAATAATTCTTTCACGTAAGTCAAATTTGAAACAATAGTATGTTTCCTTTCAATATTTTAAAGAGTAGATTGTTTTGACCTGCTGCTAAGATTGGGTCCAATTTTGCTTTTTAAATTACAGAGTATTGCATACATTTTTAGCAAAGCTTATGAATTACTACTATTACGTGGTAGTTTCAGTGTAAACCAAGTTACAGGCTTTTAACAATGTCTCCGTTTGAGACTTTTTTCAATTTTTTTCAACCCTTTCAATTCTAAACTAAATTCTAAATTTTCTTTACCAGATTTACGAAGTTTATAACAAATAAATAAGAAAAAATTGCTAAAAGGAAAGAAAAACCAATTTTAAAGTAAAAAAACAAACAAAGTTTTACTACTTAGCATTATGCTTAACTGTTTGAAAGATTTGTTTCAATGTACTATTCTTAAACTACTTACAGGGTTGCCAGCTACATATTGCTTAAATGTTTCAATGTACTATTCTTAAACTACTTACAGGGTTGCCAGCTACAAATTGCTTAAATGTTTCAATGTACTGTTCTTAAACTACTTACAGGGTTGCCAGTTATTTGTCTTAAATCTACATATTGCTTAAATGTTTCAATGAACTATTCTTAAACTATGTACAGGGTTCCCGGTTGTTCATTGTACGTATTACATAAATGTTTCAGTGTTTGTGTAAAGGTCTCCTGCCCGCAAGTAGAGACCTCCCGCTATAAATGTATAAATAAAGCTGACTTGAAATGAAACAAAATATCAACCACGTTGAATTCGGACTGTACAATAATACAAGTCAGCTCATCAATAATTGATGTGGGTTAATTGAGATTGTGTGTACTAAAACACCATAAATTATTTACAATCTCGTTACAAATCGATGAAAGGAGTGATTTTAGGACACACGGTCGCAAACGACGTCACATCCGGTACTGCACGCCACATCCTGCTGACTTTTTTTATCGTTGCCTTCATCGATTTCTGATCAACGAAACACCCGGAGTAGTTGGCAGGAAAAATTGAGTTCATGTTGCTTTTGTCTTACGAATGATTGCCGCCATGTTTAAACGAGAATTCCCATTACTCGAGAGATTTCTAAGTCGCACTTTGAAAGAAGTGCACCAGACCACTTGAATTGGAAACACAGAGAGAGAGAGAGAGAGAGAGAGAGAGAGAGAGAGAGAGAGAGAGAGAGAGAGAGAGAGAGAGAGAGAGAGAGAGAGAGAGAGAGAGAGAGAGAGAGAGAGAGAGAGAGAGAGAGAGAAAGAGAGAGCAATTAAGAGAGGTGGGAGTAAGAGAGGAAGAGGGGGAGAGAGCAAGAGAGAGAGAGAGAGAGTAAGCAAGAGAGAGAGAGAGAGAGAGAGAGAGAGAGAGAGAGAGAGAGAGAGAGAGAGAGAGAGAGAGAGAGAGAGAGAGAGAGAGAGAGAGAGAGAGATAGAGAGAGAGAGAGAGAGAGAGAGAGAGAGAGAGAGAGAGAGAGAGAGAGAGAGAGAGAGAGAGAGAGAGAGAGAGAGAGAGAGAGAGAGAGAGAGAGAGAGAGAAAACAGAGAGAAAGAGGGGAGAGAAGGGGGAAAGGAGGGAGGGAAAGAGAGAGGGTACTAAAGTATACTAAAAACTAAGTATAGTCTATTCTTACTGTAAATGTTCTTGTAAATAGTGTATAAAGTCTGTTGTGGTGAGGATCCTAAATCATGTTGTACAAACTGTCTGATCCAATCCTAAATAAATTGTTTAAACTAAACTAAAGAGAGAGGGGAAGAATAAAGAGAGGGGAGGGAGTGAGAGAGAGGGGGAAGGAGAGAGAGAAAGAGAGAGAGAGGGAGAGGGGAAGGAGAGAGAGAGAGAGAGAACAGAGAGAGAGGGGAGGGAGAGAGAGAAAGAGAAAGAGAGCAGAGAGAGAGGGAAGGAGAAAGAGAGGAGTAAGGAGAGAAAGACTCACAGAGGAACAGAAAAAGTTAAAGAAGTTTGGTTTTATTGTAACGTATTTCTCCATCATTTTTCTTGTTTATTGTCTTAAAGTTTTCTTACGCTTCTCGTCTAGCTTTGCACATGACACATTTACTCCTGTGTTCTTGCCATTGACTAACTCAAATTCTTCATATTTTACGCTTTCTTTATAATGGTCAATGTTTTAAAGACTAAATGAATTTTTGCTCTTATTACTAACGCTGAGCTCTTTAACCGCAGATGTTTAGTTACCGGTAGAGGGCGGGGCGCTTTTCTCTTTAGCTTATAAATTTAAATTAACCGAAAATTCTATTAACCAACTTATCCTGTTTATCCGTTGGGCTAAAGTTTAATTATTGTTCCCCGAAGAAGTTTTCTGTTGTAAAATCTCCAGTAAGCAGCAGACACCCTGATTAAAGAAAGATTTATCTATGGTACATTGATTTTTGTGCAATAATTAGCCATTTATTGCTTTCGTTAGGGTTAAACCGGAGCATTTCGTTTTGCAACGTCGTTTAGCTTACTGCAGTCTTGTATTGCGTTAAAGGAAAGATCAACTCTTCTGGGAAGTGAGGATTATTTCAATGTTGGCGAAAAATGCTAGAAGGATTTGGTAATAAAATTTCGATAAACACCACCTGTAATTAGTAAAGTCACTTTAATATCCGGCGCCTAGGCGCTCTCATTTTTAACGCCCATTCGTCCACCAATGACGTCATTCATCGGCTGACTAAAAGTAGTGCAGTGTTGACGCCAGTAAAAGTATTATATCGTATAGGTAATTTTGTGATATTCTTTAGTTAACATTAGTTAAGCTGCAGAAGTTTGAATTAGTTTAAGCAGCGCGTGTTTACGGAAAGCCACGATGTGCTCAAGAAAAGTCGCGAAGACCACCAGTTACGTCATAATTTTCAAGTAAATGGTGGTTACCACCACGCTTAAAAAATTCTGTTCAGCTGTAACAAAAATTAGACCAATGCTTTATAGACATTTCTTTGCAAATCTCTTTGTTATGTTTCCTTTGATTTAAGTGATAACAGTAAAATAAACCCAACATACTGAGTGACTTGTTCTTTTCTTTAGCACACCACAAACAGTTTAAGTGATAACGGTAAAATAAACCCAACATGCTGAGTGACTTGTTCTTTCTTTTAACGCACCACAAACATTTTAAGTGATAACGGTAAATAAACTCAACATGCTAAGAGACTTGTTCTTTCCTTTAGCACACCACAAACAGTCTAAGTGATAACAGTAAAATGAACCCAACATGCTAAGTGAATTGTTCTTTCTTTTAACACACCACAAACAGTTCAAGTGTTAACAGTAAAATAAACCCAACGTACTGAGTGACTTGTTCTTTCTTTTAACACACCACAAATAGTTTAAGTGATAACGGTAAAATAAACCCAACATGCTGAGTGACTTGTTCTTTCTTTTAGCACACCACAAACAGTTTAAGTGATAACATAAGTAAAATAAACCCAACATGCTAAGAGACTTGTTCTTTCCTTCAACTGTGCGTATTGCATTGCATAATTTCTTGCATTTTCTCCTGGCCGTGCCGATAAATGCCCGGGGGAACCAAGTCGATGAGTTTTTTTGCAATTTTAGGGTCGGGTTTTTGTTCTGGCGTTTGCTTTTCATTGAATTTATCGTAACATAAAACATCGGCAAACGAACGAAACCCCCGCCGCGCGCAAATTGATACCGCGGATTGATTATGCGGCATGCGGCGACACGTGACGTCATCAGCACAGTTGAAAATCGCTCGAGCGTGAACAAAAGCAGAAAAGGAGAAAATAACATTTGCATAACATATAAGTGATTCGTAGAAGCAAAGAGCTTGATCCCTGCCAGCTTTTGAAAACACTAAAGCATGGGAGGTCTCTTAATTTATGTGATTAACTTCATCATTTATGCATGGAGATAACAAATTATTAAGCACAACGACCTTGTATTTTACTCATCCTAGTGTCGAAATTAATAATTTAAATAAATAAATATTATATAATTGTCTGCTGTTCTTAAACTGGGACGATGTACAGTAATGTAACAGTCACAATGTAATTAATATCACAGTATATCATTACATGATATAAGTTATGGTGTAACAACTATTATTAAATTATTTTAATAAGCTAATATTGATAAGCTGTTATAGTTTAATAGTAGTAATAATAGTTTGTGTTTTGTTGATCACTGATGCGATGAACTGTTAAGTGTTGTGCTTGTTGTGCTGCTCTGCATTGCATTGCATTGCTTTGCTTTGTATTGTGTTGTGTTGTGTTGTGTTGTGTTGTGTCGTGTCGTGTCGTGTCGTGTCATGTCGTGTCGTGTCGTGTCGTACCGTGTCGTGTCGTGTCGTGTCGTGTCGTGTCGTGTCGTGTCGTGCCGTGCCGTGCCGTGCCGTGCCGTGCCGTGCCGTACCGTACCGTATTGTATTGTATTGTATTGTATTGTATTGTATTGTATTGTATTGTATTGTATTGTATTGTATTGTATTGTATCGTATCGTATCGTATCGTATCGTATCGTATCGTATCGTATCGTATCGTATCGTAGTGTAGTGTAGTGTAGTGTAGTGTATTGTATTGTATTGTATTGCATTGCATTGCATTGCATTGCATTGCATTGCATTGTATTGTAATGTATTGCTTTGTATTGTACTATATTGTATTATACTGTGCTGTGCAATGACCTGCTGTGTTACTTTACGTCCTGCTTTGTTATTTTGTACCATATTCGTTTTCTCAAGCCATATACAATACGCTATGCTTCACGACGTTACGTTGCAGCGTGTTATGCTATGCCATACAGGAAAGTTTATTTCTGTGGTTTCACGACGTTACATTGCAGTGCGTTATGCTATGCCATGCAGGAAAGTTTATTTCTGTGGCTTCATGACGTTACATTGCAGAGCGTTGTGCTATGCCATACACAAAAGTTTATCTCTGTGGTTTCAAAACGTTACGCTGCAGTGCATTATGCTATGCCATGCAGGAAAATTTATCTCTGTGGTTTCATGACGTTACGTTGCAGTGCGTTATGCTATGCCATACACAAAAGTTTATCTCTGTGGTTTCAGATTTCAAATCAACGTCTATACGCAACTAATTGTTTTATACACGCGTTTAACGCAACACTAAACGGAGATGTAACAATAGATCATTTTCACAGCAAGCTTTTTACGGCGCGTTCACACTAGGGAGTTTTCTCACCAAGTAACTCACAATCATGGTCAGACTAAAGGGCAAAACTTGCGACGAGTTACTGTCTTACAGTAAGCGTGAGCTGACACTCACTTCCCTATTCACTGCAAGAAGTTTCGAGAGTAACTCACCGAGGCGTTCACACTAGAATTTAACTAACTGTAAAATATTCCAATGTATACATGACTTTATATTACGTACTAAACGATTCCAGTGGTTTCTATCTGATATGAAATGCATCAGTCTTAAATAATCGTACATTAATGCTTTCTAACCGTCATTTTCTACTAATGTCTAATGTTTGGGTTTTCAAAAACCAAATTCGAAGTTCGATTAAATTTTGCTCTTTCTTTGCTCTTTATTTGCCAAAACATGTCATTCCATCTAAACATAAGAAATTAGTGCCAAAAAATCACAAATAAACAAATAACACTAGCCAAAAGTCAATTTTACATAATGAAGAGTTCTACACTACACAATCGTATTAATTAATACCTAGCAGCTATATGAAAGTAAATTTAAATTTTATGACGTAATGAGAGTATATACGTATGTTATTAGCCCAAAATCATAAGCAATTGTAACAGATAACGACAATATCTTATCAACTTATGACACATCTTCACTTCACAGTAGACCTCTGACCCAGATCAAATTGATCACGTGATTACGCCAAAAATCACCACAAGGTGGCCAAAGCCAACAACAAGCGAAGGCCGCCAAGCACGCCAATCCAAGATTTCCAGTACATCTAATGTATTCCTGTAGTAAAACTTGTCAGCTTGTGTAGTCTTACTGTAAATGTTCTTGTAAATAGTGTATAAAGTCTGTTCTGGTGATGATCCTAAAACATGTTGTTCAAACTGTCTGATCCAATCCTAAATAAATTATGTTTAAACTGAAACGTGACTTGTAACAATTTGTTTTTTCGAAAGTTACAAAACCTTGGAAACAATTGTTTGCACTTGACAACATCGACGGTAGAAGCAGGCAACTATCAACATGTTGACGTATTCGACGAGTGTTCGATAATGAAAGTAGAACAGGCCAAAAAAATTTCTTAGAAATGACCACCTGTGAAAGGTCAGAGAACCACTGCAATAATACATTATTTTAGCACTAGTATGGAACTGTCAACTACAGGTTTGTATCTGCTTACATGGTTCTACTTTGACGAATGTCTCTCTACACTGATCTCTACTTCTTCGCCTGTTGCGAATGTATTTGATTCTGACGTATTTGACGCAACAGAACTGTCTGCTGAACCTAGGATTCGAGGTGGAGAAGCAGTTAAAGAAAGGGAATTTCCCTACATAGTTTTTCTTGATTTGCCGGAGGATTATTGCGGAGGAATCCTCATTGATAATGTGTGGGTCTTGACAGCAGCTCATTGCTTTGACAAAGTTAAAAAACCGGGAGAAGATTTAAAAGTTTTATTGGGGCACAACACTTGGAGGAACTCGCCAATAGAACGTTGGATCAGGTGGTATCATACACACGCCCTTTATGATCCAAATTCGACAGTTTTTCAGAATAACGATATCGCCTTAGTGCGATTAAACAGGCGTGTTGAGTATACTGTCATTACCGGATTCGATCAAGATATTCTGCCTGCTAAAATACCCTTTTGTGAGAGAGCTAATTATGTTAACGAAATAGCTGTTTTAGCTGGATGGGGAAGTCATGGGATACGGGATGTTCCACCACGTATAAATGAGCTTTTACAGAAAGCTGAGTTACTGGTAGTAGACATGTACGGTGACTGTGCAGGAAAAGACCCCGCTCTTCTTATTTGCGCCTATAATCCAAGTCGCAGCTCTGATTTAGGTGATTCAGGTGGACCCATGGTACTAAAAAGTACTGGACAGGTTATTGGTATTATATCCAGTAGAAGCGGTGTGAAATATCCATGGGACCAGGAATCGTGGGCTGATGGTGCGACAACGACCACCGCTGTGAAGATTTCTCACTATTTAGATTGGATTGAAGATGCGAAGCGCCTTTATGTACCTGACGGCAGCATCTTTGGCTTCGTACGCAACATGGCTGCTCCATTACATGGCACAACAAAGATAATTTACGCAGTTACACTGTACTTAGTTATTTTTTTCAGTGTGACGAAATGGGAAAAATTGCAGTATAAAGATCTCTAGAGCACTCTAATAAAGCTTTTGACAATTTCATCTTTAAATTATCATGTTAAAATTGCTGTTATTGCAATTATTTCTGACCAGACTAGTTGGTAAAAATACAAATTCCTAATAAAATTTGTTTGTTGCTATCAATCCTAATAAAATTTGTTTGTTGCAATCAATCCTAATAAAATTTGTTTGTTGCAATCAATCCTAATAAAATTTGTTTGTTGCTATCAATCCTAATAAAATTTGTTTGTTGCAATCAATCCTAATAAAATTTGTTTGTTGTAATCAATCCTAATAAAATTTGTTTGTTGCTATCAATCCTAATAAAATTTGTTTGTTGCAATCAATCCTAATAAAATTTGTTTGTTGTAATCAATCCTAATAAAATTTGTTTGTTGCTATCAATCCTAATAAAATTTGTTTGTTGCAATCAATCCTAATAAAATTTGTTTGTTGTAATCAATCCTAATAAAATTTGTTTATTGCTATCTATCCTAATAAAATTTGTTTGTTGTAATCAATCCTAATAAAATTTGTTTGTTGTTATCAATCCTAATAAAATTTGTTTGTAGTTATCAATCCTAATAAAATTTGTTTGTAGTTATCAATCCTAATAAAATTTGTTTGTTATTATCAATCAGAACATGCATCACTTAATGCATCATAACGTTTCTTGTCATGGGTCTTTATGTTTTTTGAAAATTAAATTTTGTGTAAAGCCAGTCGAGATCTTGTTTATCTCTTAGTTGAAACTGAACTACACAAGTAGATTATTTTTTCGTTGTGTTGAACACTATGTGGGAAGAATGCACATTGCTGTTAAATAGTTGTTGGCTGCTAGTGGCTATTGTTGAGTTTTAGTGTTTACTGTTAATGATGGTTGAGGCAGCTTCCTTTTCCTTTTTTGAGTGGTTTTTGGGTTCTAGCTTGTGACGTAACTTTATAAAGCCGTCTATTTCGCCTTGACGCCAGTCACTTTTCCTTCTTATTGTTCATGTGAAAAGTTTTTAACCAGTTTTTATATTGTGGCGTCACTATATAATTACTCTGTATTCTAGAATTCTACAAGGAAACAGATCCATAGCAAGGATACATGGCATTTTAAATGCCATGTTCATGAATATTGAATTTATCCTGAAAGCTGGCTAGAAAAAACTAAATAAGCTTATAACCCAGTGCTTCGCATTCTGGATTGGTTTCAAACGTCACGCGCAGTTTTGTATTGTAAAGTTTAACAGTCAGTCAAATTAGGCCTCGTTTTGTTCATCATTAACTGTCTACCTACTTGACTTGGCAACTATGTCAGAGGGCCTTCGATCAGTGAAGATGGTAGATCTAAATGTGTTTAATTGCAAAGATTTTGTTTGTTTTCCGTTTCCATCCAAAACGCAAGTCACGATAAATTCTTCT
>JAQGDQ010000626.1:40058-124342 GCA_030141605.1 Tubiluchus corallicola | reverse complement strand
AAGTTTGGTAGCTTTTAGATACACGCAACTTAATCAATATAGTATAATTCGTAAAGTATGTACGGGTATCGACTTTAATTTTAGTTTACAGCCAAGTTTGGTAGCTTTTAGATACACGCAACTTAATCAATATAGTATAATTCGTACAGTATGTAAGGGTATCGACTTTAATTTTAGTTTACAGCTAAGTTTGGTAGCTTTTAGATACACGCAATTTAATCAATATAGTATAATTCGTACAGTATGTACGGGTATCGACTTTAATTTTAGTTTACAGCTAAGTTTGGTAGCTTTTAGATACACGCAACTTAATCAATATAGTATAATTCGTACAGTATGTACGGGTATCGACTTTAATTTTAGTTTACAGCCAAGTTTGGTAGCTTTTAGATACACGCAACTTAATCAATATAGTATAATTCGTAAAGTATGTACGGGTATCGACTTTAATTTTAGTTTACAGCTAAGTTTGGTAGCTTTTAGATACACGCAACTTAATCAATATAGTATAATTCGTACAGTATGTAAGGGTATCGACTTTAATTTTAGTTTACAGCTAAGTTTGGTAGCTTTTAGATACACGCAACTTAATCAATATAGTATAATTCGTACAGTATGTACGGGTATCGACTTTAATTTTAGTTTACAGCTAAGTTTGGTAGCTTTTAGATACACGCAACTTAATCAATATAGTATAATTCGTACAGTATGTACGGGTATCGACTTTAATTTTAGTCTACAGCTAAGTTTGGTAGCTTTTAGATACACGCAACAATCAATATAGTATATTCGGGTATCATTTAATTTTATCAGTTTGGTAGTTTTTACAAAATCATATAATTCGTAAAGTATGTACGGGTATCGACTTTAATTTTAGTTTACAGCTAAGTTTGGTAGCTTTTAGATACACGCAACTTAATCAATATAGTATAATTCGTACAGTATGTAAGGGTATCGACTTTAATTTTAGTTACAGCTAAGTTTGGTAGCTTTTAGATACACGCAACTTAATCAATATAGTATAATTCGTACAGTATGTAAGGGTATCGACTTTAATTTTAGTTTACAGCTAAGTTTGGTAGCTTTTAGATACACGCAACTTAATCAATATAGTATAATTCGTACAGTATGTACGGGTATCGACTTTAATTTTAGTTTACAGCCAAGTTTGGTAGCTTTTAGATACACGCAACTTAATCAATATAGTATAATTCGTAAAGTATGTACGGGTATCGACTTTAATTTTAGTCTACAGCTAAGTTTGGTAGCTTTTAGATACACGCAACTTAATCAATATAGTATAATTCGTACAGTATGTACGGGTATCGACTTTAATTTTAGTCTACAGCTAAGTTTGGTAGCTTTTAGATACACGCAACTTAATCAATATAGTATAATTCGTACAGTATGTACGGGTATCGACTAATTTTTCATTACAGCTTAGTTTTATGCTTAGAGAAAACGCAATTAAAAGCTAAAGGTTGTCATGAATAAACAAAACTTTACATATTAACCCTTTCATACCTGTTGTATCCCGTGGGATACGAGAACATTTTCTGCCTTTAAAATAAATAAAATTTTAAAACTGACAGTTATTTGATCTGTTAATAGTTATTTTGATTTAAGCCAATAACAATAGACTAAAAATGGTGATAAAATGGCAAACTAGAAAATCTACATAGCATAAAAAAACTGCGCAAGGTACAGTACTTTAGAGACGACTTTGTACAGATCAGCATAGCATGCATACTGAATGTCTTAAATACTTTAAAAAATTATCAGCAGTTGCAAAATGAAGCACATTTTATGCTTCCATTGAATCTCAATGTATCCCGTGGGATACAGGCTATATTTAGTACGCGGGCACAGGTAGAAAAAAATAATTATTATGTGTAAACAAGATGGTCGTACTGAACAAAAGTACCAAGCCAAAAAAATTTTCTTAATAAAAAAATAATTTGGGACTGAAAGGGTTAAATTAACATTAATATTGAACTTTACTCATAGGTTACATATAACGTGTTTGCAAATGATGAAATGATAAAGAAACTTACGCTAACAGTCGAACTTAAAGAAACTAATAAGACTGAAAAACGACATGCGGTATTGCAGCTTACTAAAATTTTAATTTCATTAATTAAAATCCACTCCGCTTTGTCTTTCAAGCTTTATTGATTCACTCAAAGCTTTGCACCATAAATTTAGCTGCTGCTGCTGCTGCTACTGATGCTGTTGCACAAATATAAAGTGAAACACGTTTATAATCGGATCTGGGTTGCTGTGCTATAAAGAACAACGATTCCAATTTCTTTAATACCTGATCATTTTTAAATTTTCTATCGATTTTTTCAACAGTTTTACCGAAAAGACACACTAGTCGACTGTGTACTGCTTTAGCTTTGCTCTTTATACGTTAAGCAGGTGAATAGCTTGTCATTCATCACTGCTTAACCATGAATCAAGGTTGTGGGTACTGAGGCTGTGGTTACTGAAGTCGAGGGCACCGAGGTGAGTAAGCGAGTTTTCAAACAGCCAACCTGCACAGGGGCGGATGTAGGTTTTAGAACAACGGTGGGGGCGGATACAGGTTTTAGAACAATGGTGGGAGCGGTATATTAATATACTATATATATATATATATTAATAATAGCACAGATACACGTAGTTTTTTATATTAATAATAGCACAGATACATGTAGTTTTTTATATTAATAATAGCACAGATACATGTAGTTTTTTATATTAATAATAGCACAGATACATGTAGTTTTTTATATTAATAATAGCACAGATACATGTAGTTTTTTATATTAATAATAGCACAGATACATGTAGTTTTTTATATTAATAATAGCACAGATACATGTAGTTTTTTATATTAACAATAGCACAGATACATGTAGTTTTTTATATTAACAATAGCACAGATACATGTAGTTTTTTATATTAACAATAGCACAGATACATGTAGTTTTTTATATTAACAATAGCACAGATACATGTAGTTTTTTATATTAACAATAGCACAGATACATGTAGTTTTTATACTAATAATAGCACAGATACATGTTCACTTGTTTTGAGTAGTACAAATTATCGGGATGGAAGTCAATAACTTTTATGGACAATTATTACCCATAATAAAGCAAAACGACCGAATTCAGAGAAATAAGAACTCAATACTCACCTTGCTTAGAAACAGGAGTGATTTCTCCATTTTTTCTGTATTTAGTCGATGCAGTGTTAGCGCCAGCTTTAGTGCCATGCGGCCATTTGACATCGCTACATATTCGTGTGACAAGGTCTTCTACTTTTAGTACAATTTTCTTCGACACTGCTAGTAGTTCATCCTGAAAAAGTTATCTAAAGTTAGCCACGTATGTAGAAGATATGGAAAATCCACACATGTAACAGATGCAAGAGATCATTTCAAAGTTTGACAATGAACACGGATAAGAGCAACACCCGAACGGAGTAGAACTGATGTGATTCAGCCTCAGAAATATAACTGCCCCACTGGGACCTATAAAAATGATGCCAGAAATCTATTACGAAGACCAACTTGAAGCTCCATCATTCAATAATTATTAAATTGCTCTGTGACCTTGAACATGGATCGTTCCACCTGAGAAACACATAGGGGTGTTCGGGATCGGGGTCACAGTGATCCCGACTTTTCCTAAACCCCGAACCCCGTTCCCGAACACTCAGTCTTATCCGGAACCCCGTTCCCGAACATTCAGTCTTATCCTGAACCCCGCTCCCGAACATACAGTCCTATCCCGAACACCGTTCCCAAACATACAGTCCTATCCCGAACACCGTTCCCAAACATTCAGTCCTATCCCGAACCCCGTTCCCGAACATTCAGTCCTATCCGGAACCCCGTTCCCGAACATTCAGTCCTATCCGGAACCCCGTTCCCGAACATTCAGTCCTATCCCGAACCCCGTTCCCGAACATTCAGTCCTATCCCGAACCCCGTTCCCGAACATTCAGTCCTATCCCGAACCCCGTTCCCGAACATTCAGTCCTATCCCGAACCCCGTTCCCGAACATTCAGTCCTATCCCGAACCCCGTTCCCGAACTTTAAATTTTATAACCTTTCAAAAAATGAGCTATTTGTCAAGTTATTTGCGGCTCAAACTTCGTAATAACGTATTTTATTATGAAATTTTATTAACCACAGCTGCATAGCGTGACTGTCAACCGCTATTTAATAGAAAACGTTTTTATAAGTAGTATGAAATCTTAGAAAGATTATCTTTTCGCAGCACGAATACACAGGAGTGCATTCATCCATCTATAATAGTGACTAAGTTATTCTGGTGGTGTGCGATTACTCTACGATACTGTAACAATTTACGAAAAATATATAAAAGAACTAGCAAAGGCCCCGCAAAAAATTTTGCTTACAAATACACGTATAATCAACTATTCGCGAACATCCTACCTAGTGTTCGTTTATTTTCCTAACGCAAAGCCCGCAGCAGCTTTTACTGAATTAAAGCTATAAGATTATACTCAGAGTATAATGGATGACGTCAGAACAATGGCTTTGCGTCAGCAGTTTTCTAAGCAAAAATTACCAAAAATAGAACATCTAATTAACTCGTCGGGAGCTGGTGCACATGGACGTGTCCTAAAGCGTGGCCCATACCATCGTGTAGCCCTGTTCTTCCTCTTTCTAAAGAGCCATATATCTCCTTCCGAGAGTCCCACCAGGCGCCGCTAGAACGTTTTTCCCGCAGACTGTTAATGGATATTTTTTATGATTATCTCATCATGGCTAGTATCTTTCCTATCTAAAATTCGCCCAAGCACCCAGTGTTGCTTAGTCAGTATGAATTATTATTCTTTTCAACAAATATCTAAATTCATAGCAAATAGATACCGTTACGTTTACTTTAGCATAGTGAAGTACAGCAGGCTCAAATGCAGGATTTGATTACGCAGACATCAAGGGGAAATGAAAAAAATGACATTTGCCAATGCTTTATACGTCTTTACCGTAAACGTGTTTTGAATGAACTCACGTTGTTTAACCCTTTCAGTCCCAAATTATTTTTTAATAAGAAATTTTTTTTTGGCTTGGTACTTTTGTTCAGTTTGTCCATCTTGTTTACACAAAATAATTATTTTTTTCTACCTGTGCCTGCGTGCTAAATATAGCCTGTATCCAACGGGATACATTGAGATTCAATGGAAGCATAAAATGTGCTTCATTTTGCAACTGCTGATAATTTTTTAAAGTATTTAAGACATTTAGTATGCACGCTATGCTGATCTGTACAAAGTCGTCTCTAAAGTACTGTACCTTGCGCAGTTTTTTTATGCTATGTAGATTTTGTAGTTTGCCATTTTATCACCATTTTTAGTCTATTGTTATTGGCTTAAATCAATATAACTATTAACAGATCAAATAACTGTCGGTTTTAAAATTTTATTAATTTTAAAGGCAGAAAATATTCTTGTATCCCACGGGATACAACGGGTATGAAAGGGTTAGCTATGCTATAAACATATCAACCCAGAACAACACTAGGAGCACAACAATCTTTTGGCCTAAAACTGCTTATATTTCGAACACCTGTGAGAATATAATTTTACTTACTAACCGCACGCTTCAATCTTAGAAACGTCCTAGTCTTAGTTTCAAAGCCAATCCTGTCAGCTTCAAAACTTGGCAAACTTAAAAATTTTAAAACTCCTGGAATTGAAATTGACCTTGAAATGTTACCTTTGGCCTCAGAAATATAACAATCGCCTGGCCTTTTGAGAATATTACATCCAACAGCATACACAACTCGAATTGAACTGTACCGATAACAGCAAACACATCCTATTATAGCCACATAACCAGAGGTACTGGCAAAAATGGGGAAGCTTTATATTGTAATTTCTATATATATTATATATATTATAAACGCGCGTATTCATTAACTTCTACAGCCAAATGGATAAAAAATGTAGGTAAAAAAAATTCGTGATTAACCGTGCTTGAACGAGGAACCTTTGGGTATGAATGAAACGTCAATTTTTTGTGTAATTACCTAATGAATCATAGTGTACTTATATATGCTTCCTTACAGCATGTTTGCCATTTGCGATAATAATAGCATCAATTTGCGACTTCATAAAATGTTTCATGTAATCCCGAACAAGCTATAAGCTTATAACAAAAAGCTCTAAAAATAAAATTACCGGGAACGATTAAGTGTTTAGCCGGCTGTGACAGTTTTTATCTTTTTTCTTAATGAATACGGCATTTTTATCCAAATTATATATCTTTCTGCACTATATCATTGAGCACACGTTACAAAAATGACGTAATGCACTTGATTAGGGACAGCTGATCAAATTGGATACCAAATTATTGGAAATTCACCACGGTTCGTCAAGACCTTGTCATCGTCATAATAATATTCGGCCAATGCATTTGATAAAGGACAAGAAAAGGGGTACCCGAAGTAAGTTTTAGAAAAATTGCCTTAAAAAATTACGTTGCTTTACAGCAATTTTATGCAAATATCGTGCTCGAGTTGAAAGGATTTTTTGTTCGTTTTCATTTTAAAGATACAGTAATTTAAAATTTTACTCAGTAACATGTTTGCTACGAATGCTCTGTTTTTCAAACTTTACTCAGTGTTATCTAAACTTGTTTCAAACGATCTACCATCAAAATGGCTGCGCCTAGCGGCAATCGCGGGAATTTAAATTTACACGTTTTAGCAGCGTTACGGCCTACGCAAGCCCTGCATGCAAAAAGACAGTATGAAAGTGGTATAAAATTTCAAGACGAATTTTTTTATCTTTATGTAAGTGGAGGGTTTCCTTGTGCTTTAATAACTCATTGTTTTTGTACAATCCCCCCCCCCCCCAGAAACAATAGTTAGCAACATGTGTGCTATAAATGAATGCTTTGATTATTTTTTCAAATTTGACACAATGTTACCTAAACTTGTTTCAAACGACCTACCATTAAAATTGCTGTGCCCAACGGTCATCGGGAGACTTCAAATTTATCTACAAGTTTTATACAGCATTACTGACGCCGCAAGCCCTGCATGCAAAAAGGCCGTACATAAGTGGCACAAATTTCAAGACGAATTTTTTAAGCTTCATGTAAGCGGAGGGTTTTCTCGTGCTTTAAGACAGAGGTCACACTTTCTTAAATTCATTATTTAAATTTCTTAAACGAAAGATCTCACCTTATTTATGCCTTATTATCGATACAAAATTAGAAAATGAAATGTAAATTATTTAACTTATGATCAGTCGGTTGAAAATGGTCTAATAACAGAGTTATAATAAGATCATAAAGACAGTATACGAACTTGAAACCAGTTTTTATTACAGCATCCCAAAAATTTACTGTAGGTAATTGTCATATCTTACGAGAAATTCATTTGATCGGATCTTTGACGATCCGAGAGAAATTTGCGTCAAGAGAAATTTATTGAATCGAAGCATAGCGGCAACGCAGTGATTAAGCCTGGGCTATATAGCCAGCGTAGAAAAAAATCAGGGATGAGAATGACAAATTGCAAAAAACTCTGAAACAGGCCAGGGGTTTTGGAGCCACTTAGGCCCTAATGGGGTTGTTTTGTAACCATAGAGAGCCTCTAATTTGACTTAAAATATCAATTACCTTGTTTCATGCAAAATTTAAAATACCCAACTATCAAGGATACATGATACCTAATTGTCTCAAAAACGTCTAAGTAATGGCCGCTCCTATGCAAAAGTATATAAAAACTGTCTTCAATTGACTCAAATAACTCTGCACGATTGATTCTATATTTTTATACATAGAGATATACACGTGGTTACACTGATGTACGTGATGTAAACAAAGTGACGGCCTGCCAACTAGCGGTCAGCTTGTGAAATAATGTACTGGGTCCGTAAAAGTTTTCTCAACGAATTTACACGATTTACAAAAATGGCACTACTGGCCTTCCAAAAACTCGGAATTCCGCGTATCCGCGGAAAATTCCTCATCCCTGGAAAAAATGCAGTGTGCATTCGGAATTCATGCAGAGACACTACTTAAAGAACAGTAAAGCTTATTTCTGCTGCTAGGGAAGAAATATCGATTCACTACGAGCAATTATATCACGCGTCAAGTCAGTTTCATTTTACACGGCGCACACACGCAGCCAAAAAAAACCGACGCTATAAATTGGACGTATTTTGAAAAAATATTTTCGGATTCAAGCGAAACAAGCATTTGAGCATATCGTCTGCTGTTAATGCCGTGTTATATATACCTTGGCCAGTTTCTTTTCAATGAAAAATCAATTACGCATTAGCTTCGTGAACGCCTACTATTTTTAGATATCCCAGGAGTGCAAAGTGCGCGTATGCAATCTAAGCAACAACCACCGTTTTGCTCATGAAATATAACTTACTTCTCCGAGTAAACAGTTTATACATGCAGGCACACCATTTACCTTCGTTTAAACATAATTTCATATAGGATTGGATCAGACAGTTTGAACAACATGATTTAGGATCCTCACCACAACAGACTTTATACACTATTTTCAAGAACATTTACAGTAAGAATAGACTATAACTACACAAGCTGACAAGTTTTACTACAAGATTACATTAGACATTAGTAACATTTACAGTAAGAATAGACTATAACTACAAAAGCTGACAAGTTTTACTACAATATTACATTAGACATTAGTAGAAAATGACGGTTAGAAAATATTAATGTACGAATATTTAAGACTGATGCATTTCATATCAGATAGAAACTACTGGAAGCGTTTAGTACGTAATATAAAGTCATGTATACATTGGAATATTTTACAGTTAGCAACATAGTTAAATTCATCTTTTCCAAACAATAACAACTTCAACAGATCATTAGTTCCTAAGGCAGCTATATTAAGGTTTTCAGGCAGAAGTATTTCATTTAATTTATCAAACATAACAACCCTAGCTAACACCATTTACCATTACCACATGCTCAATTGTTTTTACAGTATTTCTGATTTTATTCATGGCCGAAAAATTACATTTGTATTTTTTCAAAAACAGACAATCTGCTGTAAGTTAAACTGATTAGATTAAGGTTAAGTTTTTTATGTCAACATTATTATTTTATTAAATTTTGTTAAACGTTTACATTTTAATTATCTGCTTTAAATTAGCCCATAATGCAAATGGCCGTTAAATAACTGTAAATTTTGATTAATTACAATGAACCTGTAATAGAAAAGTTTAAAAGTTTAAAGTATAGAAAATAGAAAACCAAATAATTCACCGTATATTAATAGGAATTAATAATCTTTAATAATGTTATTATGAGATTTATCGCTTGCTGTACGTGATAGCAGGGTCTCACGTACAAGTGTTTCCAAACCTCAGCAGTATTCAACACACAACTGGTACAGTACGTACGTATCCTGTTAAACAGTTTGGTTCGCCATTGCCTTCGTGTTATTAGTAATAAATAGACACACACAGCATGGCGAAGCTGCTACGCGCACACAATATTGACTCCAAGTTTACAGAGATGACAATCTATTTCAACTTGTCGCTTGTGGGCAGCTATTAATATGCCAACCGAACAAACTGATTCATAGTAGCTAATAAAAAAGCGGACTGCCGAACAAAGTGAATGAATTAATGAGCGAATAAATGACAGAGAACGCGCGAATGAATAAATTAATGAATGGAAGAGTAAACGAGTGAAAGGGAAAATGGATGCGTGAATAATGCAGTTATCCTAATTTTACATACTATTAACAAATAATAGTCTTTCTATCTTTTATATCATCCCATATATGAGCTTCATTCATTACATCATTGCATTTTAAGCACTAATGTTTTTTTTATCATACGATTCACTTTAAATTTTTCAGATTATTTCCATTACTTTTTTTTCTTTCACTGTGTGTGACAATCTAACAAGCCCTGCTTTTTGATTGCCCGCAACACATTTAGCTTCGTATATAAGTGAACAGTGTTTGAGGCTTTTCCTGTGCAGTATTTCTTATTTGTATTATATCCATTGTAGGCCCTTTCACTAGATATTGTACATGAAACTATTGTAAATGTGTAATGTGAAATAAATGACTTATCACTTATGACTTATGACTAATAAATGAATGAACGAAATAGTACATGAAAAGAAAATAAAGCAAAGTAAAGCAAAAGCAAGCAAAGCAATGAACAAATATCAAGAAAGAAAATGAAGGAACAACAGACGAACAACAAGGCCTATGCTAAAAAGATAAAATGAAAAAAAATATAAGAAAAATAACACGTTTGAGATGCTGAAAAATTGAAATACTACTATTGCAATATGAAACAGTTTTTTTGTAAGTTATATTTTCATGTATAACTGCACAATTACGTACTATAATAGTGCCGAGTTTATTAAGGAGGTAATCGAAAATACTAAGAAATATTGAACTGGCGAAAGAAAAGAGAGCAGGTTCACTATTCTTTGTCAGTTTTCAAAAAACGCTGTGACACACCCACAACTGAATATCATACAATCTAAGTAATCATGAAGAAATTAATGTAGCCCCTAATTTAAAACAAAATGGATATTAAACGACCCATTTTATCGCTCGATTTCTGTGTTCCAAAAGTTGAATTTTAAAATAAATCGTTTTTCTTTTTGCTGGCATAATGTCGTGCATCATCAATAATTTATTGAATGCATCACGCGCCAACTGAATGTTTAGCAATTCTAGGGAGGGCCTCTGTATACAAGGGAGAAGGAACTGCTGAACAGGCTGTGTGTATACGCTGCAACAGCACAACCAAATCTTTTCCAATTTCTCTAAGTGTTTACTGTAATGCATACTTTTCGTAGACACGGAACCGGGGTAATGATCACTGCATCTCCAGCTAAACGGCCGGAAATAATGCAGCGAATGTGAAAAAATAAGCCAAACGAATATTTAATTAACAACTCGATGCCGAAACGAATGAATTACAGTGTTCAGCGTTGTTCTGTTTTGGTATAGAGCCAGTTCTAGACGCTAGTACGTCTTATACAAATGGACTCACACTAAATGAGTTTAAATAAATTACGAAACGAATGAATTACAGTGTTCAGCGTTGTTCTGTTTTGGCATAGAGACAGTTCTAGACTCTAGTACGTCTTATACGAATGGACTCATACCAAATCAGTTTAAATAAATTGCGAAACGAATAAATTATAGTGCTCAGCGTTGTTCTGTTTTGGCATAGAGCCAGTTCTAAACGCTAGTACGTCTTATACGAATGGACTCATACCAAACGAGTTTAAATAAATTGCGAAACGAATGAATTACAGTGTTCAGCGTTGTTCTGTTTTGGCATAGAGACAGTTCTAGACTCTAGTACGTCTTATACGAATGGACTCATACCAAATCAGTTTAAATAAATTACGAAACGAATGAATTACAGTGTTCAGCGTTGTTCTGTTTTGGTATAGAGACAGTTTTATACGCTAGTACGTCTTATACAAATGGACTCATACCAAATCAGTTTAAATAAATTACGAAACGAATAAATTATAGTGCTCAGCGTTGTTCTGTTTTGGCATAGAGACAGTTCTAGACTCTAGTATGTCTTATACAAATGGACTCATACCAAATCAGTTTAAATAAATTGCGAAACGAATAAATTATAGTGCTCAGCGTTGTTCTGTTTTGGCATAGAGACAGTTCTAGACGCTAGTACGTCTTATACGAATGGACTCATACCAAATCAGTTTAAATAAATTGCGAAACGAATAAATTATAGTGCTCAGCGTTGTTCTGTTTTGGCATAGAGCCAGTTCTAAACGCTAGTACGTCTTATACGAATGGACTCATACCAAACGAGTTTAAATAAATTGCGAAACGAATGAATTACAGTGTTCAGCGTTGTTCTGTTTTGGCATAGAGACAGTTCTAGACTCTAGTACGTCTTATACGAATGGACTCATACCAAATCAGTTTAAATAAATTACGAAACGAATGAATTACAGTGTTCAGCGTTGTTCTGTTTTGGTATAGAGACAGTTTTAGACGCTAGTATGTCTTATACAAATGGACTCATACCAAATCAGTTTAAATAAATTACGAAACGAATAAATTACAGTGTTCAGCGTTGTTCTGTTTTGGTATAGAGACAGTTTTAGACGCTAGTATGTCTTATACAAATGGACTCATACCAAATCAGTTTAAATAAATTACGAAACGAATGAATTACAGTGTTCAGCGTTGTTCTGTTTTGGTATAGAGACAGTTTTAGACGCTAGTATGTCTTATACAAATGGACTCATACCAAATCAGTTTAAATAAATTACGAAACGAATAAATTACAGTGTTCAGCGTTGTTCTGTTTTGGCATAGAGACAGTTTTAGACGCTAGTATGTCTTATACAAATGGACTCATACCAAATCAGTTTAAATAAATTACGAAACGAATGAATTATAGTGCTCAGCGTTGTTCTGTTTTAGCATAGAGACAGTTTTAGACTCTAGTATGTCTTATACAAATGGACTCATACCAAATCAGTTTAAATAAATTACGAAACGAATGAATTACAGTGTTCAGCGTTGTTCTGTTTTGGTATAGAGACAGTTTTAGACGCTAGTACGTCTTATACAAATGGACTCATACCAAATCAGTTTAAATAAATTACGAAACGAATGAATTACAGTGTTCAGCGTTGTTCTGTTTTGGCATAGAGACAGTTCTAGACTCTAGTATGTCTTATACAAATGGACTCATACCAAATCAGTTTAAATAAATTACGAAACGAGTGACTTATAGTGTTCAGCGTTGTTCTGTTTTGGCATAGAGACAGTTCTAGACTCTAGTACGTCTTATACAAATGGACGCATACCAAATCAGTTTAAATAAATTACGAAACGAATGAATTACAGTGTTCAGCGTTGTTCTGTTTTGGCATAGACACAGTTCTAGACTCTAGTACGTCTTATACAATTAGCCTTGTTAATTAAATAAAGGAAAGAGAGAGTACAGATGAGTTCATGATGTGATTTATGAAGCTGCTAGGCTTGAAATGTCCACATACTAATGTGTACAAGAAAACTACATGCCCGCTACATCATTTATACAAATCTTCAAATGATTCCAGTTTTACAAAATTATCTTTATCACAACGTTTATTCATCATTCATACCGAGGGCGTAGCTAGGCAACGGGGTGCAAGGGCGTGTAAGAGATCAGACTACCTCATACAAAGGACATAACTTCAACAGCCTCTTTGCTTAAACGTCTTTAATACGCTGCCAGGAAGAATTAGTTACATGATAAGACGTTACAAATTGTGAGGTTTTTCATGTTTAAAGCGTTTCCATTAACTTGGTTGCCACTGCGCGGCAGCTGTACCTTCGTTATTGACATTTGCAGTGAGCGATGGTTTTACTGTAGTGCAGCTAATATTACATAATCAGGTGCAAGAGTATAGGTTTAAATTATTACTGTATGAAAACCTAAACGCTGCGTGGAGTCTATTTTTAATGGTAGTTCAAACAGCTAAATAGAACACTTACACAAGTGCTCTTACAGTTTGGCATTTAAAATTTATCGCAATTTATCATTGCGTAATTTAGCGCGGTTGGCAAAATGAATCAAAACAGTTTTTTTTTGGCTGTAAGAGTTTACATTTATTCTGGACTGAAGTCTGAAGCTATTGCTGGCTAAGAGCAAAAATTCAACACGGATATCAGAGCTTAACTGTCAAATTTTCATGCAAAAGCAATCCCTTGCATCACTAGATTAATATATAGTCAGTTTTGTTCAAGCTCAGTGTATAAAACCAATATGAAGTACTGTAGCTAGTTGAGTCAAAGAGATATACGTATTCGACTGTTTTATTTTAATGAGAATTTGGTTTAAACATAACTTGTTTAGGATTGGGTCAGACAGTTTGAACAACATGATTTAGGATCCTCACCACAACAGACTTTATACACTATTTACAAAAATATTTACAGTAAGAATAGACTATAACTACACAAGCTGACAAGTTTTACTACAAGATTACATTAGACATTAGTAACATTTACAGTAAGAATAGACTATAACTACACAAGCTGACAAGCTTTACTACAAGATTACATTAGCCATTAGTAGAAAATGACGGTTAGAAAATATTAATGTACGAATATTTAAGACTGATGCATTTCGTATCAGATAGAAACTACTGGAAGAGTTTAGTACGTAATATAAAATCATGTATACATTGGAATATTTTACAGTTAGCAACATAATTAAATTCATCTTTTCCGAATAATAACAACTTCAACAGATCATTATTTCCTAAGGCAGCTATATTAAGGTTTTCGGGCAGAAGTATCTCATTTAGCTTATCAAACATAACAACCCTAGTTTGTTGATACAATGGGCAGTGCAACAAAAAGTGTTCAACAGACTCAAATCGAAATCCACAGTTACAATTCGGCAATATTGGATGACCGTTATTATCTTCACAGCCTTTATGTTTGAATGCAGTCTGACACCACATTTACTTTTGTATAAAAAGCGAATTAATATTAACTACGCATGCGTAAATGATGAACTTTGAGCTCCTATGTACACGTTATAAAAGTTTAAAATCACTTTTCTCATTACTTTGGCAGCTTGTGTAACTTAGTTAGCAAAATTATTAATCCGAGACCAATAATTACAATAACTATCTATCTCATATTATGCGCCAATTCCCTTTATTAGCAAAAAGTAGGAAAGTAGAGTCTAAGATAACAGGATCACGTTTTTATCTGATTGTTTATAAATAGAACCCGATGTACGCGGTTTAAAGACTTTGTATTTTCATTTAGACAAAATGAAAGCGTCAAATTGTTAATGTATTTTTGTGGCGCAATGTCTGCGAATTATCTAAAACATAGTCGAAAATTAAACTTTGTGAGAAAAATTGCAAACTCTTGCACATTGAGAATTCCAAAGCTATGCTACTATGTAAATAACAGTCACGTGTATTTAAGATTTAAATGTGGTTGTACTGTAGATCTAAACGAATATGTAAAATTAAAGGTTAAGAACTCATTTAAAGATTATGTTTTAAGATATCTAATATAGCTCCTTACAACACTGTATAATGTAATATAACTACAAGGGAACTACAATGTGTGGTTATTATAAAGTTGAATTTCTGTAGATATGTTACTTTACTAACATCGCATTACCTATTTTACTAACATCTTTATCTTTGTAAACTGTATATTTTTATACGAAATAAATTCATAATAATAATAATTCAATACATAATAGAACATCATAGCGACCAAGCAACTGCAGGGCATATTATTATGGTGTTATAATTATATCAGGCCAGCGCGTGCTAATTTAAATTTCACGCGGAAACACTGCAGTGCAGGAATCGATGTTGCCTGGTTGAACCTCATGCTGTTCACTGAGATCTGCTGGCTGCCGGAACGACAATCCGGTTTACATATTAATCATAATAGGAGCTGCAAGAGATAAAGGAGTGAATGAAACAAGGGCTGCAACCAATACTACTGCTGTATTACACAGTGCGCTTAAGGGAAGACTGGATGATTTTTCATATACTACGGTTACTACCCCATTTTCATGTCCGATAAAAAGTATACATTTTAACACTAATAATGCTACAACAGATTAAAATCTTAATCAACGACGAGCGAGCCCAACTATTGATGACATCACAAACGAACATAATTTTCAACAGCAAAAATATTCCACGTGCCTGTTGCACGTGTTCGCGAAACCAAAGATTGAAGTACAGTGCTACTGTATGAGATTCAGTGAGTTATACTAAAAATCGGCAAGTTTTAAAATATAAATATAAACTTCAAATTTGCCGCAAATCATGTTCACGCATGAGATGTCGAACGTGCATAGTACCGCCAGTACGTCACAAACCAGCACCTTTGATTCTCTGAACGCGGAGGTACAGCACTTGTTTTTGTGCAATGCGTTTCCGAAATGTAGGCGCTAGTGCCCGTCCAACTAGCGAATGGCAAAATGCATCTAGTGGCGCGAACGTGAAACTGTGTTTGAGTGCTAATAATTCTTTCACGTAAGATATTCTTGAGAAAATAGAATGTTTCCTTTCAGTATGTTAAAGAGCAGATTGTTTTGATGTACAGTTTGAGTCCGGTTTTCGTTTAATAGTTAGTACTTTCAAATCCACACATGTAATTAGGCCAGCCTTTGCTTCTTTTAGTTAGTCAAACCTTACTTACACACAGTTAGTTAATTTAATGAAATTACAAAGTACAAATTACTATAAAATTACAATCTTGTAATAAACGTCCATCTTACAGAGTCGAAACACGTGAATGAATTTTATTTACCTTATCATTTAATTAAATTTAAAATTTTGTAAGAAAGCAACGAGAAGTAAGGCTTTATTAGTTACTGAAGTTATTACTAGAGAACTGGGGTCTACAGTGTTTCATACGTTGACAATCCGAGTTAATTGACAACACATATTGCTCGTCTTGAATACATTCAAACTCTTTGGTTAAATAAAATTCTACTTCATCTACCGGTCTATTCCATCTCAAATACGCGAAAAAACCAGCGTCTAGGAATTGACGTTGTTTATCTGCGCAGATACTAACACACAATGTGTATTATTCTTTTAACAATGTGTATTATTCTTTTAACAATGTGCATTATTCTTTTAACACTTATTAGGGCAGTTTATTTCCCCAGTATGTAGATTTTGCTTGTTGTCAAACGATTTGTTTGCTGGTTGTTGTAATCTTTGCCAGAAACTCATATATAATATACAATTTTTATGCTTACTTTACAATTTTCTTTACATATGAACCTATTTCTAAGTTATTTCCACTTGTATTCTAACAATTTGAATTTCACTCTTGTAAATAATGTAATGATTAATTATACTATGACTTGGTTAGTAGTGTCATAATTGTACTGATTATAGCAATTTGAATTTCACTCTTGTAAATAATGTAATGATATTCTATGACTTGGTTAGTAGTGTCATAATTGTACTGATTATAGCAATTTGAATTTCACTCTTGTAAATAATGTAATGATATTCTATGACTTGGTTAGTAGTGTCATAATTGTACATATTATAGCAATTTGAATTTCACTCTTGTAAATAATGTAATGATAATCTATGACTTGGTTAGTAGTATCATAATTGTACAGATTATAGCAATTTGAATTTCACACTTGTAAATAATGTAATGATATTCTATGACTTGGTTAGTAGTGTCATAATTGTACTGATTATAGCAATTTGAATTTCACTCTTGTAAATAATGTAATGATATTCTATGACTTGGTTAGTAGTATCATAATTGTACTGATTATAGCAATTTGAATTTCACACTTGTAAATAATGTAATGATATTCTATGACCTGGTTAGTAGTATCATAATTGTACTGATTATAGCAATTTGAATTTCACACTTGTAAATAATGTAATGATATTCTATGGCTTGGTTAGTAGTGTCATAATTGTACAGATTATAGCAATTTGAATTTCACTCTTGTAAATAATGTAATGATATTCTATGGCTTGGTTAGTAGTATCATAATTGTACTGATTATAGCAATTTGAATTTCACTCTTGTAAATAATGTAATGATATTCTATGGCTTGGTTAGTAGTATCATAATTGTACTGATTATAGCAATTTGAATTTCACACTTGTAAATAATGTAATGATATTCTATGGCTTGGTTAGTAGTATCATAATTGTACTGATTATAGCAATTTGAATTTCACACTTGTAAATAATGTAATGATATTCTATGACTTGGTTAGTAGTGTCATAATTGTACAGATTATAGCAATTTGAATTTCACTCTTGTAAATAATGTAATGATATTCTATGACTTGGTTAGTAGTGTCATAATTGTACTGATTATAGCAATTTGAATTTCACTCTTGTAAATAATGTAATGATATTCTATGACTTGGTTAGTAGTGTCATAATTGTACTGATTATAGCAATTTGAATTTCACACTTGTAAATAATGTAATGATATTCTATGACTTGGTTAGTAGTGTCATAATTGTACTGATTATAGCAATTTGAATTTCACTCTTGTAAATAATGTAATGATATTCTATGACTTGGTTAGTAGTGTCATAATTGTACTGATTATAGCAATTTGAATTTCACACTTGTAAATAATGTAATGATATTCTATGACTTGGTTAGTAGTGTCATAATTGTACTGATTATAGGAATTTGAATTTCACTCTTGTAAATAATGTAATGATATTCTGTGACTTGGTTAGTAGTGTCATAATTGTACAGATTATAGCAATTTGAATTTCACTCTTGTAAATAATGTAATGATATTCTATGACTTGGTTAGTAGTGTCATAATTGTACTGATTATAGCAATTTGAATTTCACTCTTGTAAATAATGTAATGATATTCTATGACTTGGTTAGTAGTGTCATAATTGTACTGATTATAGCAATTTGAATTTCACTCTTGTAAATAACGTAATGATATTCTATGACTTGGTTAGTAGTGTCATAATTGTACAGATTATTTATTTCTGCTTGATTTATAGCACTGAAAATGACAGTTGCTGTCGAAGCGACGTTTTGCACTAAATAAACAACCTGTTTATTCAATCTTAGTAATACGTAGCAGCTACAAGTAATTTCTATCGTGGATACCATACAAAGTATCTAACCAAAAGGCTACAGTAGTTTCATATATCTCTAATACTTTTATTTTTCCGCACTGACAGACTTGTTAGTTAGTGCTGTTTTTAATTAATTAGACATTAATTTATTAGTCATTAATTAATACAAAAACGTCATACAGTAATTTAGAACACGCGCAAATGATTAAAAAGTTAGCATACAGAGGAGCAATACTAGTCGTTTTAGTGCAAAGATAAACTGAAAAACTGAATTCTTGGCAGCCTTCTTTGTCAAAAATCAAAATACGTTTCCTTATACATTCAAACACTGGTTGTATTAAAACATGTCACGTAGTAGGGAGAGAACACAGTAAACTCTCTTTTTCCATTTCTAAATTAACTCGCAAAGTTGTATACTTTCATTACATCCCCGCATAAGATTATTTCATCAATAATTCGAGGATTATACGGAATCAATTTAGAGAAAATAATAATGCGTGTTTAAGTTACAAACGCAGCATTTTCTTGACTCGTGAAAGAAAATTTCGCATTCTAGCTACACGTATATAATTGGTAAGCAGAAAAGGCAAGGCAAATACTCTCTCTCCTGTGCAAATGAAAATGTGGTATTGCATGTACTGAGGGCGAAGAAATCGTTCAATGTACTTGTTTAACACAATAATAAACGAGGACATTATGTGGGCTTGCTGGTTCTCAGTGCCGCTAGGTTATTAGCAGCGGTCTGCACATGATGTGATTCCGAGATTACGTCGTTGATAGAACGAGAGAGAGAGAGAGAGGGGGAGCGAGAGAGAGAGAGAGAGAGAAAGAGAGAGAAAGAGAGAGGGGGAGCGAGAGAGAGAGAGAAAGAGAGAGGGGGAGAGAGAGAGAGAGAGAGAGAGAGAGAGAGAGAGAGAGAGAGAGAGAGAGGAGAGAGAGAGTGAGAGGAGAGAGAGACAGTGAGAGGAGAGAGAGAAAAAGATAGATAGAGAAAGAGAGAGAGAGAGAGAGAGAGAGAGAGAGAGAGAGAGAGAGAGAGAGAGAGAGAGAGAGAGAGAGAGAGAGAGAGAGGAGAGAGAGAGAGAGAGAGAGAGAGAGAGAGGGGGAGAGAGAGTGAGAGGAGAGAGAGAGAGAGAGAGAGAAAGAGAGAGAGAGAAAAGAGGGGCAAACAGTACGTTAATCATTAACGTCCACTATAATGACAGCAAAAACCAGAATTTTCCAGGCAGTGGCGCTAATCATTATAGACTGGTACTCACGTTAATGCAACGACACAAAAATGAGCAAAGCATTCGAAAATCGACCAGAACCAATTTTTTGAAAGCGCCCGCTAGTCTCATTGAAAAATCCACGTCACGTAAATACTTCCCAAGATGTCTGCCGGCAACATTTTCTTATCTTGAGACAATTAATAATTTTCGTTTATTGCGCGGCGTGCTCTTGGACTACGAGTGCCATAAGTCAAACAGTGTAGGACCGAGTGTATTCTTGGTATTTATACAGTAGAAACCAGTAGCTGTGTGTGAAAGAGAATGGCCATTAGGGAAATCCTGTTTCGAACGCTTATTGATGCTTTCCAGATGGATTTTATATGATAAATAAATAATTACTGTGGCTCGAAACAATTATTGATTGTCGAACAAATGTGGCAGAGAAGCGTTTGTTGGCTATACGCAGTTAAAACAAACAAAGAAGATTTGATTATTTGAAACGAAAAGACAACAAATTGTCAAAACTTGCAACAGTGTGAAAATAAATGGGCAGAAACTCTTTATCCAACGGGAAAAAATGAACGCAACTTAAGCTATCAATCACTACCAAGTTAGTAAAATCACACAAACTAAATATTAAGTTACTAAGCTAAATTTAAAAAAAAGATCGCGAACGCACGCATGCACGCGCAACCACATATACACATTCACGCACACACATGCACACACGCACGCACACGCACAGATACACACAAACAAACACACACACATTCACGCACACACGCACACGCACGCACACACACAGATACACGCAAACACACACACACATACACGCAAACACACACACATACACGCACGCACACACACAGATACACACAAACAAACACGCACACACACACACGCACACACACACACAGATACACACAAACAAACACGCACGCACACACACACAGATACACACAAACAAACACGCACGCACACACACAGATACACACAAACAAACACGCACGCACACACACAGATACACACAAACAAACACGCACGCACAGACACATGAAAAATTCAGAAATGTAACACGTATAATTTTTTTTACGATTTGGCTTACAGTTACAGATATTAAAAAATTTCGTCAGTTCAGTTAAAACCATTAAACGATCACTGTCCTCTATCACGGAGAAACGTCCATATTTTCATTGTCAAATTGGTTGCAGCGCAATAACACGAATATTGAAATTAAGGCAAAGTTTGCAGCAAAAGATGTCAATTTATGCACCGCTAAAAAGTCGCAAGACCCATTTCCGCAGGATGTCAGTTTCGCTCTCTGCAATTCAAAAGATTGCCAAACGTGTTAGCTTACGAAACTCTGCTGTAATCAACATGCATTTCATAATTACTGAAATAAACGACTTATGACTTATTACCCCCGAAAACGCATTATAGGCATCACTATGGATGGTATCAGATACGCCACCCCCGACGGGCATTTCCACTTTACTGGCAGATAGATTATCAGAGACAGATCTGCAGAATAAGAAATATAATCTCATACCTACATTAATACAAATTTTATCAGATGCATTTGAAACGGCGTATCGCGGCAAAATCGTTTAATTTTTTAATTATCGATTCTCGCGCTGATTTGACGATCATTAAATTTGACTATTTTTAACCGAATTTAACCCACATTTAACCTTTTCTCTAAAGGCTGTTAATAACGGTCATCCAGTATTGCCGAATTGTAAGTGTGGATTTCAATTTGAGTCTGTTGAACACTTTTTGTTGCACTGCCCATTGTATCAACAAACTAGGGTTTTTATGTTTGATAAATTAAATGAAATACTTCTGCCTGAAAACCTTAATATAGCTGCCTTAGGAACTAATGCTCTGTTGAAGTTGTTATTATTCGGTAAAGATGAATTTAACTATGTTACTTACTGTAAAATATTCCAATGTATACATGACTTTATATTACGTACTAAACGCTTCCAGTAGTTTCTATATATGTAATGCATCAGTCTTAAATATTCGTACATTAATATTTTCTAACCGTCATTTTCTACTAATGTCTAATGTAATCTTGTAGTAAAACTTGTCAGCTTGTGTAGTTATATTCTATTCTTACTGTAAATGTTACTAATGTCTAATGTAATCTTGTAGTAAAACTTGTCAGCTTGTGTAGTTATAGTCTATTCTTACTGTAAATGTTACTAATGTCTAATGTAATCTTGTAGTAAAACTCGTCAGCTTGTGTAGTTATAGTCAATTCTTACTGTAAATGTTACTAATGGCTAATGTAATCTTGTAGTAAAACTTGCCAGCTTGTGTAGTTATAGTCAATTCTTACTGTAAATGTTACTAATGTCTAATGTAGTCTTGCAGTAAAACTTGTCAGCTTGTGTAGTTATAGTCTATTCTTACTGTAAATGTTTTTGTAAATGGTGTATAAAGTCTGTTGTGGTGAGGATCCTAAATCATGTTGTTCAAACTGTCTGATCCAATCCTATAATAAAATATGTTTAAACTAACCGAATTTACTTCCAAGCTTATGGCACTAGCGATATGGTAGTTGAACGCTTTTCCTACATCTACGATGACTGACGACGATTAATTTGCAATTTTCAAATTATTATGATCCACTGCAATACTAAATTTGACGCTAATTTTTGCATTTTTCGTAATGATAATTATTGTAATTCCAAATCGATCTGTTCTAATATTGCAAATTAAAAACTACAACCTAAAAATGTAATATTTTATCACAATTTCATTGCATTTTAGTTGTAAATCGAAAAGAAGTACAATTTATACTGCTCACAAATTTTTTGTTCATTTTTAAACAACATCTTCTTTTTGTACCAAAAAGTGAAAAGAGAGTCATACATCAAATTAAATGTACTTCAAAACTAAGCTTTACGATTAGTTAATGGTCATTCTTTGAAATCATCTCACAATACAAGTAAATATTCTGCCACCTCTTTAAGAAACTCCATGAAAATCCCCATATTAGAAGCCCACAGAGATTATCAAACTCTCCTGTTTCTCTATAAATATATGAACAATATTAATTCTCCTTTCAAAAACAATAAGCTCCCACTTCTTAAAAACCCCAGTATGAATAACAGAACACTAAATTTAAGAAACATTAGAACGAACAATCAATATGGAAAGAATTCCATTACTAAGCAAGCAATACAACTTTGGAATTCATTACCGACATCACTAAAACACAGCAGCTCTTTATCAATATTCAAGTCTAAATTAAAAAAAACATTTAATGACTCGTTTTGAATATCCGACATACGAACACGATGATACTCACTCAAATCATAATTTCATTTTTCCTAGACCTTACTAAACTAGTTTATATTTTATTTTTGAATTTCTAGTTGCACTTATAGTTTAGCTTGCACCAGACGCATTTGCCCAGAACAGTGTATGTTTTTATATGAACTAACACTGATTGTCTGTCTTTTATTATGATGGTCAATGTTTTTAAAATGGCAAATAAAGATTTTACTACTACTACTACTACTACTACTACTACTACTACTACTACTACTACTACTACTACTACTACTACTACTACTACTACTACTACTACTACTACTACTACTACTACTACTACTACTACTACTACTACTACTACTACTACTACTACTACTACTACTACTACTACTACTACTACTACAACTACTACTACTACTACTACTACTACTACTACTACTACTACTACTACTACTACTACTACTACTACTACTACTACTACTACTACTACTACTACTTCTACTACTACTACTACTACTACTACTACTACTACTACTACTACTACTACTACTACTACTACTACTACTACTACTACTACTACTACTACTACTACTACTACTACTACTACTACTACTACTACTACTACTACTACTACTACTACTACTACTACTACTACTACTACTACTACTACTACTACTACTACTACTACTACTACTACTACTACTACTACTACTGCTGCTACTACTACTACTACTACTACTACTACCACTACTACTACTACTGCTACCACTGCTACTACTACTACTACTACTCTACTACTACTACTACTACTACTACTACTACTACTACTACTACTACTACTACTACTACTACTACTACTACTACTACTACTACTACTACTACTACTACAACTACTACTACTACTACTACTACTACTACTACTACTACTACTACTACTACTACTACTACTACTACTACTACAACTACTACAACTACTCCTACTACTACTCCTGCTACTACTACTACTACTACTACTACTACTACTACTACTACTACTACTACTACTACTACTACTACTACTACTACTACTACTACTAGTACCACCACCACCACCACCACTATGTCCTTTTCAGGTAAACGCAACGTTCACGAAAAAGCTCGGGTATAGGTACTTAATATACTGTGATTAAAGAACTAGGCTAAAACAGGTTTTTCACCTATGCTGCCTGCAGCTTCGTGAACATGAGTGAGAATAAAATTCTTTAATTAGACGGCCTCTGCCGCTGTCAGCCCCACAACACATTAGGCAAGTTTATCGGAAAATCAAAATTCTTCTCATTTCAATACAACGGAGAAGCACATAAACGGGCGTACTTATTGATCGAGCATTTATAGAATTTAAGTAAACGGAAAACCGCGGCTATATAATGCTGAATGGGGAAGACGACATTTTAAACTGAAAAACATTTGAGTATTTCATTGTATTAATTTAATACAGTTCGCAAACCTAGCCACTGGGGGGGGGGGGGGGGTGCAAGCCAGCCCAACTCAGTGCCGGTCCCAAGCCCGGATAAATAGGGAGGGTTATGATCAGGAAGGGCATCCGCCTGTAAAAACTGCGCCAAAACTTTCTAGAATGAGTCGGGGAGACTTAAAGGGAAAGTCCGCAAAGAAGTGGTCAAACCTGCTCTAATCTATGGGCTGGAAGCAGCTTCTCTAAAGAAGACCGAAGAGAAGAAAATGGATGTGGTGGAGATGAGGATGTTGAGTTGGATGGTGGGAATAACAAGAAGAGATAAAATTAGAAATAATAATATCAGAGGAACAGTAAAAGTAGTGGAAGCCTCGCAAGATTGCGATGGTATGGACACCTGAAAAGAAGAGTTGGTGAAGATCATGTGGGAAGGGAAGACATAAATAAAGAGATGGTCAACAACAGGAATGCGTGGAGAAGACTCATTCACAACGGCGACTGCGAGTAGGGAAAAGCTGGGAAGAAGAAGAAGAATTTAATACAGTTCGGAACTTGTAAGAGGGTATCGAGCACTCAAAGGCCAGCCTAATAAACATTAAGTTGCTAGTTGCAGCTGGATTGGAACCTAGCTCATTATTCATGATAGTCAACTGACACATAATTATGGTCTTAGCCACGTTAAAGGTCAACAAAAGGCGGATTCTTAAAAGATAAAACTCAAAAAGTAAGCCTATTCACAGCTTCAGCGATTGATGATGATCGTGAAAAGGTCAAAGGTTAAGTGTACACTTGACAACGCCTCGCAGCCCAAGGTGTTGTAACAGTAACAATTTTAACAGCTAGCTAGAATCTTACCTAGTTCATTTTTTCTTGTTCCCAAACAAGATCCTGCTAGTAAATCAATCTACGTACAGACTAACTGCACAATTAAGTAAAATCCAACGTAAAACAATTGACGTTACTGAACTGACGCGGCAGCTGGCTTTGCTTTATCCACATGTCACGTGACGGTTGTAACTAAGACTCTTTTTCTGTGGTGCACTTAACCTTTGACCTATTAGCATCAGCGCATGCGCACAACGAAAACTGTGGAAAGGCTTTTTCGCATTGAACTGTTGTATCACGTACGAGCTGTCTTATTGCATACAGAGGTTGCATTAACAGCAACGCTGCATAAACTCTCGCGAATGGTGCTCCCTGGCAGTGACATTCTGTAAAGTTCGAAAAAAATTCGTTGCGCACACTTCACAAACTAAGCAAAAATACAAATTTCTTTATCTTGTCAAAAAGATTGATATGTTTTTTGATGAGTCAGTAACGTTTTACCGCAAACATTTTAAATTTACAAGAATTTTCTTTTTCGGTTACATACGCCTTTCAAACAGGTAAGTGATATATAACTTTGCATGGAAAGCTTTTGAGACGTACTTTAAAATTCTCTTTGTAGGCAGGACTGGTACCTATGTCATTATCAGTGCCTCTAAGACAAGTCACCGAACCAACAGCTGTCTACAGACTGTGTGACTTGTCACGTTTCGCTCAGCCCACATGCAGCAGTTTACTTTTGGGTCTGTTGTTTTACAGTGTAAAAGTTTTTTACCTAGTAAAAAGGAAAAATACCTGGGTCATATTTTATCAGATGACAATAGAGATGATTTAGATATATTACGACAATGTTCAATTTACTATGGTAGAGCAAATAAATTACTCATGAAATTTACTCACTGTTCAGTTAACGTGAAGAGACAATTGTTTAATGCTTACTCCACTACTTTTTATTGTGTGTCCACTTGGAGACATTTTTTTCTTACAATCTTAGCAAACTCAAGGTTGCATATAATGTATCAACACGGAAGCTGTTTAACTTGTCATATGATACGAGCGCTAGATATATTTCTACTAGACTAAATATTATTTATTTTAATGTGATTCACAGAAAATGTGCATACAGTTTACACGTCAGGCTGAATAAGAGTTTAAAATTTCATATGCAAGAACATTTTAAACAGTGATGCAAACTTTACTTCTGTAATTAGACGTCATTAGCGTAGTTTATTATATCGTTAATTGTTATTTGTGTTATTGTTGTGTGTTATGATTTATTGTATTATTTGTATTAATTTGTGATGTGTATATGAACTTTGTGAAGTTTGAAATAAAATATTAAATCTTAAAATCTTAAAGGACTGCTTGACTTTGAAGCATGCGTTCCTTTTTTCAACATTTTGTTTTCACCTCCCCTCCCTCCCCCCACGTGTATTAAAATGATGAAAGCTTCTGTAGCTTTTAAAAATTGAATGCACGGACGTTCAAGCAGCATTTGGCAAACAAAATATGAATCAAATTCTAATTATTTTATCAATGGCTACGATTTTATCAATGTGAGATGCTTTATAAACAACTTTATGAAGACACGGAGAAGACAGAACTTATTTAACCGATCAACGTTTTTCTTCAGAAACTGAAATAGCTAATTTTCTCAAAATAACAACATCCGCCGCAGCATTTTAGTCTAGATACAAGACGTTAATCATGCTTGCTGTATTTCCATGACAACATGCTTTTGGTGTGTGAATACACGCGTGCAGGTATTCACGATCCTACCCGTAATAACAGAGGTGCTAAAAATGACATTTTTGTATAAACTCAACACTCAACAGTTCATGAGTAAAATTTATGCAGAACTGTTATTGCTTGTGGTGAAAGTGATATTACGTGTCATTCATTTATTCCATCCTTCCTTCGTCCGTCCGTCCGTCGGTCGGTCGGTCGGTCGGTCGGTCGGTCGGTCGGTCGGTCGGTCGGTCGGTCGGTCGGTCAGTCAGTCAGTCAGTCAGTCAGTCAGTCAGTCAGTCAGTCAGTCAGTCAGTCAGTCAGTCAGTCAGTCAGTCAGTCAGTCAGTCGTCCATCCGTTTATTCACTGATCTACTCATTCACTCAATGTTTTTATTCATTAATTAATTCACAGGCTCATTATTAACTCATTCATTCATTTATTCTTTCCTCCCTTCATCCGTCCGTCGGTTGCTCGGTCGGTCGGTCAGTCAGTCAGTCGTCCATCCGTTTATTTACTGATCTACTCATTCACTCATTTATTGATTCAATGTTTTTATTCATTAATTAATTCACAGGCTCATTATTAACACATTCATTCACTTATTCCTTCCTCCCTTCGTCCGTCGGTCGGTCAGTCAGTCAGTCGTCCATCCGTTTATTCACTGATCTACTCATTCACTCATTTATTGATTCAATGTTTTTATTCATTAATTAATTCACAGGCTCATTATTAACTCATTCATTCATTTATTCTTTCCTCCCTTCATCCGTCCGTCGGTTGGTCGGTCGGTCAGTCAGTCAGTCAGTCGTCCATCCGTTTATTCACTGATCTACTCATTCACTCATTTGTTGATTCAATGTTTTTATTCATTAATTAATTCACAGGCTCATTATTTACACATTCATTCACTTATTCCTTCCTCCCTTCGTCCGTCGGTCGGTCAGTCAGTCAGTCAGTCAGTCGTCCATCCGTTTATTCACTGATCTACTCATTCACTCATTTATTGATTCAATGTTTTTATTCATTAATTAATTCACAGGCTCATTATTAACTCATTCATTCATTTATTCTTTCCTCCCTTCATCCGTCCGTCGGTTGGTCGGTCGGTCAGTCAGTCAGTCAGTCAGTCGTCCATCCGTTTATTCACTGATCTACTCATTCACTCATTTATTGATTCAATGTTTTTATTCATTAATTAATTCACAGGCTCATTATTAACACATTCATTCACTTATTCCTTCCTCCCTTCGTCCGTCGGTCGGTCGGTCGCTCAGTCAGTCAGTCAGTCAGTCGTCCATCCGTTTATTCACTGATCTACTCATTCACTCATTTATTGATTCAATGTTTTTATTCATTAATTAATTCACAGGCTCATTATTAACACATTCATTCACTTATTCCTTCCTCCCTTCGTCCGTCGGTCGCTCAGTCAGTTGGTCAGTCAGTCAGTCGGTCGGTCGGCCAGTCAGTCAGCCGGTCAGTCAGTCGTCCATCCATTTATTCACTGATTTACTCATTCGCTCATTTATTAATTCAATGTTTTAATTCACTGACTCGTTTGCTTAACCATTTATTCTAAAATTCAGTATGTGTATAAGACAGACTACACTGTAGGTTTCTGATTAATGAAAAAAGCTTTTTGTTGTTAAAATTTTTAAGAAAACAAATTTTTATCAATGAACACAGATATCAATTTGTTTTTGTTTTAGATATCGAAGTAATTTGTTTTCATCATTTACGGCCACGGGAGTCTGGCATTACGTCATAGAATGCGTATGAAGAAAAACATTTTCAACATTTATGCTAGGCGTTTAACATGGGCAATTTGTGAATTTGCCACCTCCAAATTGTACTACATACAGTGTAGAAAGGAGTTTTACGATGGTTTAATCAATGTAAAATGGTTCTTCAGAAGAAACACAAATTAATGTATGTCAAGTAGGCGCGTAAATGAAAGACAGGGTATTAGTAAGAACATAAGAGGTAAATGTTATCATAGTACACACACACGCACGCACGCACGCACGCACGCACGCACACACACACACACACACACACACACACACACACACACACACACACACACACACACACACACACACACACACACACACACACACACACACACACACACACACACACACACACACACACACACACACACACACACACACACACACACAGAGGAAACAAGTGATTATTTGAATAGCAATAGAATTGTCCTTTGCTAAATACTCTATGAAGGTAGGAAAGTTTGGTGCAAGTAAGTTAGGTACCGCTAAATTTCGTACAAGGAAAGCTTGGTACTAAGGAAATGTGGTACAAGGAATTTTCAGTACATGGAAATTTCTGTACAGGTAAAGTTCCTACTACGATCTTTAGGTACAAAGAATTTTCAGTACATGGAAATTTCGGTGCAGCTAAATTTTGTGCTACGATCTTTAGGTACAAAGAATTTTCAGTGCATGGAAATTTCAGTACAGGTAAATTTCGTACTACGATCTTTAGGTACAAGGAATTTTTGGTAGTAGGAGAACGTATTATATAGGGAACGTTTTGGTACTAAGTATCAGGAAAATCTTGAACTAGGAAAGTTTGGTATAGGAAATAATGGTACTAAACAGAAAAGAGAGCACCTCTGTACCTCTTTTACAAAATAAGTGCAACAATAACAGCAAGGAAAGAATAAATGTAACAACGACAACAGCAATGACGACGATGCTGATGATGACGACAATAATAATGATAACAACAACAACAGCAGCAGCATCGTCGACGACAAAATGTTGACAACAACAACAACAGCAAAGAAGGACAACAATGGTAACCGCAACAGCATCAGTAACAAAAAAGAAAGCTAACAATGACCACAGCAATGATGATGATGATGATTATAATAATGATGCTGATGAAGATAATAACAAAAACAGCAAGCAAGAGACGAATAAACTACAGCAGCAGCAGGCACAGCAACGATGTCAGCAACAACAACAGCAACAAAACAACGTAAGTAACAATGGCCACAGCAATTATGATGATGATAACAACAAAAGAGAGTAAAAAACAGAGAAACAACAATAACAAAATAATAAAAAACACAAACAAATGAATGAACAAAAAAAAACAAAATAAAAAGAAAATGTAACAATATAAACATCCATAACTTTGTTGAGTAGATTATAAAAAAGCTATTTTTATGGTGCCAAATTTTCTCGGTAGCAAACTTTTCTAGTGTTAAAAGCTTTTTTCGTACTATTTTTACCTTGTACTAGATTACTTGTACCAAAAATACTTGACAAAACTTCGTCAGTATTGCAGCTACCAGTACCTACTGTATTTACTTTTTTCGTACTATTTTTACCTTGTACTAGATTACTTGTACCAAAAATACTTGATAAAACTTCGCCAGTATTATAGTTACCAGTACCTACTGTATTTACTTTTTTCGTACTATTTTTACCTTGTACTAGATTACTTGCACCAAAAATACTTGACAAAACTTCGTCAGTATTGTAGCTACCGTTACCTACTGTATTTACCAGCACCCAATTTTCCCAGTGCCAAAATTTCCATGCACCAAATGTTCCTAGCAGGAAATTTTCCCGGTACAAGAATTTCTTCGTACGAAAGTGACCAGGACCAAATTTACTTCTACCAAACTTACTACACACAATACTCTACTCATTTAAAGGACAAGAAAAGGGGCACCTGAAATAGGTTTCAGAAAAATCGCCTTAAAAATTATAATACTTTATAGCAATTTTATGCGTATATCTTACTCACGCTGAAAGAAATTTTAGTTTGTTCATTTTAAATCTCCCCCAATACTGTTCCGAAGTCGCCATTACATGACGTCATGTACTAAACGTAAATCAGGGGAAGAAAAGGCAATGTTAAATTATGTCTCAAAAGACTTTCCGTGCAAATCTATATTACTTAGATTTTCGCTTACCTACTAGAAAGACTTATGTAACTAGAAAAGAAAATTATTAATTATTTAAAATATTTTCACCAGTTGGTAAAATGTCGCTGACTCAACCCTCCAGGGTGCACCACTCAGTAACCAAAAAACGTATTTTTAATCTTATTGACAAGATACAGTAATTTTAAATTTTATTTAGTTAGTGACTTGTGCGCTACGAATACTCTGATTATTTTTCAAACTTTACAAAATGTAATCTAAACTTGTTTCAAATGACTTGTCGTGAAAATGGCTGCGTCTAACGGTCATCGCGGGAGTTTAAATTTACATGTTTTATGTAAGTGATATAAAATTTCAAAACGAATTTTTTAAGCTTCATGTTTATGAAGGGTTTTCTTGTGCTTTAAGCAACACTTTGCGAACACGGTAATGGTCATCATACAAATAACACGCTTTTAGGCCTCGGGTCACAGCCACCGTGCAACAGGAGACCAAGTAAAACATGGATGTACTTATCAAGCTAGTTACACCCCTATAATGTTTCTCATATACACGTGCGCAACGAATGAACAATAGACAAAAGAGAATCCAACGTACGCGCGTTCAGAGTCAGAAGTGGTGATTTGTAAAATAACGCTCGCGGTTAAAGTGAATATGAGGAAACATCTCCCCGAATACAGGCAGTGAATGAAAATGTGCTTTAGGAATTAGTGATACACATCTTGATTCGAATCCCTTGCAGTGTTGAAGCCAGAGACTTGGAAAAATGAAGAATGTACAACAATCGATTTACTTTCAATTTCAAACAGCCAGTGTGCGTGAACCAGGGATGAGAATGACAAATTGTAAAAAAAAACTCTGAAACAGGCCGGGGGTTTTGGGGCCGCATAGGCCCTCCAATGGAGTTCAACGGGAGCCAGCAACAAATTGCAATTTTGTGACCATAGAGAGCCTCTAAGTGGACTTAAAATATCAATTACCTTGTTTCATGCATAATTTAAAATACCCAACTATCACGGATACATGATACCTAATTGTCTCAAAAACGTCAAAGTACTGGCTGCTCCTATGCAAAAGTATATAAAAACTGTCTGCAATTGACTCAAATAACTCCGCACAATTGATTCTATATTTTTATACATAGAGATCTACACGTGGTTACACTGATGTACGTGATGTAAACAAACTGACGGCCTGCCAACTAGCGGTCAGTTTGTGAAATAATGTACTGGGTATGTAAAAGTTTTCTCAACGAATTTACACGATTTACAAAAATGGCACTACTGGTCTTCCAAAAACTCGGAATTCCTCATTCTCATCCCTGGCGTGAACCTAAGAACCACGTGGACAGCTCGAAAGAAACACTACAAGAAAGAAGGCGCATCAATTTTGATGACACCTCTTTGAGATTTTGGGTACTGAAGTTGTGGATAATGTTCTGGGTAAGATGGGTGTTGAATTTACAGGCATTGGGTGTGGAGTTACCGGGAAGCATTTTCCACGTAAATTGATGTAATGTTCAGGTCTTACACTAGATTTAGTTTTCAATACTATTAATAGCCCATATTGTTCCTATTCAGCACAAATTTTTACTCTTCAATGTTAACATTCTTTCCCAATCGAACATCTCAGTAATTAGTTCAATCTACAAAAAGCAAACAAATCTTTTTAAAATACAAACTGCCACCACAGCTTTCTTTATTAAACCTTTCTACACGTACTTCTGGTCTGCTGTGCTATTAGTTTTAGCGCATCACTGCCAGAATGCACTCACCCAGGGAGCTACCTATCCCGGGGATACAAGAAAATATTCCAGCACCGAGTGTACTGGATTCGTGACGAAACTCCGGCGCCAGCAAGAAAGCTCGTTACGTCATGGGATCTGTATTAAATTTCAGTAGTGCAATAAATCAAGTGCCATGTTAATGAGTATTGATCAGACACAAAAACACCTGACAAAACAAAACATAAATTACCACTGTATAGAGTTTGTAGACAATAGTCACAGCTGGTGAAGGAACTCGTGTATAAAATATTGAACTGTAAACGCGTAGTTTTTCAGTCCAGGAGAACGACGCCCACTGCCCCTCACCACCATGGCTACCAGAGGGAGAGAGAGGGAGGGAGAGAGAGAGAGATAGAGAAAGAGAGAGAGAGGGGGGAGGGAGGGAGGAGAGAGACAGGCAGAGAGAGAGAGACGGAGAGAGAGAGAGGGAGAGAGAGAAAGAGAGAGAGAGAGAACGAAAGACAAGAAAAAGAAAGAAAGAAAGAAAGAAAGAAAGAAAGAAAGCAAGAAAGAAAGAAAGAAAGAAAGAAAGAACTGCATGAGTTCCAAGAAGATTGCAAAATCTTAGGTAAAAACAGTAACAAGCCTTCACGAAACCTCACGATAACCAGCGTCTTGGCCATTCAAGGCACGCCTCCCACTGCAGTTAAGCGAACTCTTACTAAAGTCTCAAATCATCAACGAATTTCCTGTAATTTTTTGCAACAGAGATTAAACTTCCCATTAGTGGGGAAAATAACCAAAAAAACCCCATGACATAAGTCACGACTATAGTAAGTGAACTGTACCTGGGACAAGTAAAGTTGACGGTGTGTCAATGAATTAAAAAACGATTGACGTATCAGACCACTGAATACTGACAAGAAAAAGTAATTTAAACCTGATGGGTCCAAGTAGTTTACTAACTAAAATCATTCAGTAAGGTAAGAAGACAAGTCGTCTTTTATTATTCTCATGCTGAGTAATTATGCCGGAAGAATCCAGTTTGTTGTTGCAGCAATGGCAGAAAATGAGAAGATTATTTAGCTAATCCAATGAACGTCGCAGGAGACTAGAAGAAATCTGTTATGTTCATTTATGTCACACGACAACTCACTGAATAGTACCGTAAGCGTCTTGTAACAGAAGAAAAATAATTAGGACAATACAATCTAATGCTATGTCTGTGGTGCAAGTCTACTCAACGATAGATTAATTATTAACTGATAATTTCTATCTAACGAAGCGTAATTTTGTTTTTGAAATGGTAATAAAAGCGCCTTTTATTACATTTCATCTTTTTTATAAATTTTATTGCATTTTACAATACCTCTTGCATCGAAATAGTAAAAACATTTCCACGATAGAAGCATTCTAGTGATTCTACCACAAGGCTAGCGGCATTACTTTGGAAAACCTTGGCATTGCAAAGATATTATTTAAAGTATCGGAACAAAATTCGGGGGGGGGGGCGAGAGCAAGTCTGATTAATCTCGCTCTGGTTCTGAACGCCCATAAACGTATAAACGTAGAATTATTATTGCGTGATCAGTCCCCTACTGTAAGCTAATACAATGTGTTTTTGCGTAATACAAACACAAGCGTGGGCGAAGTCATCTTTTATGCTGTATGTAGGTATAGCATAAACATATAATAGTATGCTCCTAGTCCAGTAAGAACAGCTAATCTTTCGTAATTTCTATTACATTACGTGTAGCACATAATATTTAATGTGTAAGTATATTACATTAATCAATGATCAATATTCATGTCTAGATAATTACGTGTCCACACAAACACACATAACTCAAAATACAAGAACTACAGGTTTCACTCACAGCCCTGGGCAGCTGTTTGTCTATTTAACCCTCCAGCGTATCATCAAACTTCGCAGACAAGATTTTAGTAATCAATTTATTATCGATTTTACTATCGCCGAAGAAAGGGAATTGCAGAAAATGAGGTTAGAGAGCAAACCAGTGGGCGTATCTCATGTTAGCAACATTAGTGGTGTTTTCACCGGGGTGCGAATAGTACCCAGTTTGCACCCTGGAGGGTTAACAACTCAACCAGGAACACATGCTGCCTTCACTTTCTCTACATTTAGGCACTTATGTGCATGAAAATTCTGCACTAGGAAGAGACATACGCGCTTACAAAAATTGGCTGAAAAAAAGCGATGGATTATATACGAATACAAGCTTAAAGAAACATGGCATTTGAGGGTCTGATATAGAGAGCCTTACGTTCATATTAGTAACAATTTAGAAATTATGACTTGCTTTTCTTTTCTTTTTTTTTAAAGAGTTTCAAGAGTTTATTCATTTTCCGCGAATAATAGCCAAATATCTCGATTAATTGGTTAGTCTATACATACTTCTATACATAGTCTATCTATACATTCCTTTACAGCGTCATTAGCGGCTAATATATCAGCTACGGCAGTAATATCGTGTTTAATGATTCTGCTGTCGTAATAAATAGTTTTATAAGGTTCAAACTTCACCAAAACCCCTTCATGGTGTTCACAGTATATGTAGTTGTGTAAAGTTTGTCATATAAAACAAGCACATTATAGCACAGGTAAGTGAACATGGTGAAGCACAATCAGGCTGCATAATCAGCAAACCGAACCCAATCTTAAACTGCAGGTCAAAACAATCTAGTCTTTAAAATAATGAAAGGAAACGTGCTATTTCTTCAAAAATGAGTTACGTGAAACAATTATTGCCACACAAATGCAATATCGCGTTCACGTCACTAGTTCTTCGCTGTTACATGCATATTGCCGTTCGATTGTGAGACGGGCACTAGCGCCTGCATTTCGAAAACGCGTTGCACAAAAAACAAGTGCTGTACCTCTCAGTTCGGATGTGTTAGTTTGTGACGAATTTCACACGTTCGACAGCTCATGCGTGAGCACAGCGGTAAATTTGAAATTTGAATTTTTATCTTAAATCTTGCCTAGTTTTAGTACAACACACTGAATATCTTATAGTAGCACAGTACTTCAATTTTCGCTTCTGCAAACACGTGCAACACCCTCGTAGAATGTTTTGCTGTAGAAAATTATGTTAGTTTGTGAGGTCATCAATAGATGAGCTCGCCCGCCGTCAATTAAGATTTTAATTTATTATTTAACTATCAGAAACACTTTTGCAGTGTTAATCGTGTTAAAATGTATTCTTTTTATCGTACATGAAAATGAGATAGTATACGAAAAATCATCCTGTCTTCCTTTAACTATTTACTCGTGCGCACAGAATTAACTAGACTGAATTTTAATGATTCGCGTACCTTTCAAGTCACTGCCACAAATGGAAAAGTAGTACATGGAAAATATTCTAGTTTAAAGATCATATTAAATTTGTTCTATTAGAGTGCCGTTCTACAGCTAATTAATCAGTCACGTGACTTTTCATCTTGCCTGCGGGGGTGGGTCTATTCCCCTCTCCCCTGAGAGTGAATTACATGTATGTGCAACAAGGATTAGTAACATCATCTACAATGATTAGTGGCTCAAGTAAAAATCTCTTAAATAACAGGAATGGCAAGCCTTAGGATCATTATTTGGTACGCTCATTATTTATCCCAATTTTCACTAATCGAAGATGCATGGAATAGGCCTTGATTTTTTAAAAGGATCTAATTCTCAGTGAAGAGAGAACTTTGGAAGTGCAACATACAAAATGTTAATGCAGTGTACTACTGTATCGATGTAATGCAGTGTAATACTGTACCGATGTCATGCAGTGTAATACTGTACCGATGTAATGCAGTGTAATACTGTACCGATGTAATGCAGTGTAATACTGTACCGATGTAATGCAGTGTAATACTGTACCGATGTAGTGCAGTGTAATACTGTACCGATGTAATGCAGTGTAATACTGTACCGATGTAATGCAGTGTAATACTGTACCGATGTAATGCAGTGTAATAATGTAAGTATGTATCTACATTTAGGTACTGCTGTGTCAGGGGTCGTATTTCACTCCCCTTTCTACACCTGCCTTCTGGTAGTGCTGTAAACAAAGCTTTGATCTCTCCTCACTCTACAGTTTTCGCTGGCTAACTGCATAGAGAACTGGCAAGCTTTGAAATTTATTAGCTCGAATATTTTACCATAACAAGAACATAAATTAGCGAAGCTAGTACGCAATGCTGGCAAATTCCAAATTTGTGGTATTTCAGTCACATGTGTACACAGCTCAACGCAGGTTCGTAATTTCTGTTTGTACAATTGAGGATTAAATTTCCGCGAAAGAAAAGTTATTATTAAGACATCCGAGTTTACTGTATATGCAAAATTGATTAGTCAGAGGATGCAAACTTGCAGCAGAAAATAACGATTTCGCTTTCTGTTACAACTGGAGGGTATTCTAAATAAACGGATAAAACAAAAGTTATAACGATCCGTAATTACGTTAAAAACAACGTAAAAGAAACACGACGTACACTAAAGACAAAGATTATTACGAAAATATAAAAATATACTGACAATATTATATGCACTTAATATATAAAATATAACTTTGAAAAAGTTGCACGGTAAGATATTTGCTGATCTTCAATATTTTCACGCCAATAAAAAGGTAAACTTCTCAGATCTTAATGTTGACGATCAGCTCCTGCAGCTGCTACTCCTGCATTGATTAATAAATGCAACACGCAAATGCCAATGTAGTTAATTTAATAAAAAGGTAGGTAGAAGATTTTATTAATGCAAGGAAATAACGTGTTAGTAAATATAGTGATAGTGTTATTTTAATACGTTACTGTTAGTTTAATATACTGTAGTAGTAAGGTATAGTTAATTGCTGATAGTGTAAGTCTAGAAATATTAATACACTAGCAAAGGCCCTACAAAAAATTTTGCGTATAAATACACGTATAATCAAAAATACGCGAACATCATACATAGTCCTCGTTTATAATGCTAAGCCAGTAGCAACTTTTACTGAATTAAAGCTATAGGCAGAGTATAATGGATGACGTCAGAACAATGGCTTTGCGTCAGCAGTTTTCCAAGCGAAAATTGCTAAAAAGAGAACATCTAATTAACTCGTCGGCACTCCTTTTGGTGGACGTGTCCTAAAATATAGTCCACATCGTCGTGTAGCCCTGTTCTTTCTCTTTCTAAGGAGCTATATACCTCCTTCCGAGAGTCCCACCAGGCGCCGCTAGAACGTTTTTTCCGCATGCTGTTTGGTCAAAATTTCGAAAAAATCGCGAGTTGGTTCCGGGAAAACGCCCGTTACGGGACGCCGTGGCCCTCTCGCAAATTCTAAATACGCCTATGACACCCACCGCTGAACGGGCTATCTATCCATAGGCAGCACCACCCATGGCCCCTTCCAGATCTCATTCGTATAACTTTTGCAAAAAAAAAAACGGCCAAAAAATGGAGGTTTTTCGCACCCCCCTCCCCCCACCGTTCGTCCCGGTGGGCCCGATTCGAAAAATAAACCCCCAATGGCACGACACTAGATCGAGACCGATCGTGGCTGTAGCCTCGAATCTTATATATATATATATATATATATATACACCAGTAGAACTAATATATACGATTTAAAAATGGTACAATGAAAATTTCGACATCTACAGTATATTTGTTGAATAAACCTTTAGAAATCATTCAATATTGAATTAATGTTGATTCGTTAGTGAACAGAGTCCATTGTTTTCTTGCAACGTGAATTCTAGTGAATGGACATTCAGAATCATTATAAATTTAGTGATTAATGCAATTAAAGACAGCTGCTGCATCATGCCAGCATGTCTCCTAATATTGATATAACGACCATCCCCCGTGCCCGCGCCATTCATGCATTATTAATGGCGTTCAAGAATAGACAAATGTACACAAATGTCACGTAAACGAAATGTCTCCATTTTGCGATGAGAATTACACACTAAACAGGTTTACTCGAATCTGCGAGATTTAAAATTTTAGTGAATGTGGCGCAAAAGTTGAGAAACGATGCAATAACTCAGCGCAATGTTAATTTTATTAATAACAATTTCGCCCCCCCCTCCGTTCCTCCCGGTGGGCCCGATTCGAAAAATAAACCCCCCAATGGCACGACACTAGATCGAGACCTTTCGTTTGATGTATAGATCGCCGCAAATGGTGCCGTCGTCCGAGCTGTAGCCTCGAATCTTATATATATATATAAATATACATATATATATATGTATAACATACCAGTAGAATTAATATATACGATACCACGTAACAATCAAAAATAAAATTTGTGGAGTTACATAGCTTGTTTGTGTGCACCACGAGGGATCCAGTGATCTTAGTTTTTAAAACATTTCTAGAATTTCCCCCTATACCTAGTAGCATAAGTTCGGTTATACCAACCCCGTAACAAGGTTATGAAATCACAAATTATTCACAAAACATAGAAACTTCCCCTGGAGGAGATGAAGGTAGCCCAGTTGCCACCGCTCCTGATCTGCCCAGGAGTCTCCTGAAATTCAGCCATAGCTTCGTAGTTCGGTCGGATTTTTGAAAAATTCTGAAATCTCCCGATTTTGATTATCGTATTCAAATGTAAACGGAAAGAAACTGAAATTGCACATTGCATATTCAAACTTTGCATGCGGTCAAGCTAAACAAGGAAATCCCTGTTAAGATAAAAGCAAACTTAAAAAAACGAGTTTAATCTATTTTAAGGCATCATTTTTTGCCAATTTTTGCTGCAGTGACAAGTGCAGTGCAAGTAATCAAGTATTCTTCTGTTTTGTTTTAATTTATGTAACATAAACTTCATAATAATTTAACATAACTTCATAATAATTTCATCTCCAAAAACCTCGAAAATGTGTGAAAGGTACACGGACTGTGTAAAGCTTAAAATCAAGCAATTTACACTCTACGGTTTACATTTCTTGATTTTTGTTTCCGAAAAAGGATTCATAAGACGTGAAAGATATAGGAAATGGGTCGGTTTTCATACTGCCCTGACCCCCTAGCTGGTACCCTGACACCCTAGCTGGTACCCTGACACCCTAGCTGGTACCCTGACACCCTAGTTGGTACCCTGACCCCCTAGCTGGTACCCTGACCCCCTAGCTGGTACCCTGACCCCCTAGCTGGTTCTTGACACCAGATTTTGGATCGTGAAGAGGTGACAACCCTAAGTGAGGAGCAAAAGGAAGAGAAAACTAGGGACCAGGTAGACTTGTACCCTCAATCAACAATTGCATAAGCTCACCAGTGCATTACGTAAACACTTTAGATAACTTTAGCTCATTTCAAATAGCCTAGGCAAGGTAAGCAGCACTAGTTACACTTAGTTACACTTAGTTATCTTCGGTCAGTCATTCCGTTGTGTATGGACTATGGAATAGGATGAGAAACATAAAATAAAATGAAATTCGGCAAAACGCTTTAATTCAAACTACAAAGTGGGGTCCAAAATTTCTAAAACAAAAGCAGTCATGCAGTTTATACAGCTGGGACTATGCGGAACGGGTCAAAACACGCAAAAGTTTGTGTTATGTTGCTATGTTGTGTTTACTCATTCCATAAAGTAAACATATAAAAGTAATCTGGAAGCTTTACAAATAACACAAAACAAAATTCTTAAACTGATGTTATCATGTAAGGTATGACCATGCCATAAATATAATTTCTTAAAATTCTTAAAGTGAAAGAAATATAAGAAATATAACTCATCCATTCCTTTTTTATCGGGTTCACATGACAGTGGGCTTACACAAGCCTTTGCTTCTCTAGCCCACTGCAGTACAATTATTCTTTTATGATAACGATAGTGTATGAAACATAACAATTTAATACAGTATGACGTAATAATTTTGATGTCACTGTGTGCTTAATGTCATTATATTGTACTGAATGTAATAATAATAAACTAAACTAAAACTAAACTAACTTAGAGATTATAATATCGCCTTCGTTGGGTAAGGCACAAAAGATAATTGCCTTATAGGTAATTAGGTGTACATCGTTTGCACAAAATATACTAAATTAAATTTAATCCGTGCAACATTAGCAAATGACAAAATCCATGTTTTTCCGCGTCGTAATTATTATAAATTCCAAAGACGGCCATAAAAATGACTAATTCACCACGGTTACAGCTCGATTACATTATTGCTAGTATTGATGGCAGGTCTAGCCACCCCCAGTGCTTCGCAGCACATACAGCATTTGGCTCGGAACGGGCAAATAGCACCCAAATTGGAATTTGGCAACGCAGAGCTCATCATATGACAAGCCTACATTAATACCCCGCAGGGTCGCTTTAATCTCGTGCGGGGGTGGTCGGTAGAATGGGCTGCTTACTAAACAGCCGCTTTCATCGATCAATAACAATTTTCTTCGTTGAGCCACTCAACTGGTGATGATTACGCAATTGTAATAATTACAATAATTTTCTTGTTTGACAATTTTTCATAAAAACGGAAAGATTAATAAGGTTTTAATGCGATAATGGAACTTAATGGCGAATGTTCTGTAAAGTACCGAATGAGCAACGTATGTTAATTATTGAACTGTGTAATTATACTAATTGAACGAGTCCCCAATTAAAGTAATTAAGGCGGTGGTAGCTGTGTGTATGGTAACTGATTTAGTATTTACAGCTTTGCCCATAACGCCATTGGATCTTTTAACTTGGCTAGTGCTTCTAATCTTCCATTATTCACCTCTCAAATCCCTTTCTTAAAATCTTGTTACGTTTTTACGTGTCTCAGCGACTTGTAAACAGTTCATCTTAATTATCATGGTTAGTAACTAATTACCCTATCGATATTATTACGTTACTAATTAATAATTATTTAAATCATCATTAGTAGCATAATAATTACTATAATGATTACACCAACTTTATCAACATCATACATACTCCCTAGCCTAGATTAAACAAGTGACGTAAAAAAGTAAAATATAAAATAACTCTAATTAACTTTGTAGTATAACTTTGTATGATTTTGATCTGTTTCATTACATTCATCACGATCTGCTACTTTGCAGATTAAATGGGTTTGTAAGAAATGCACTTTTCTAGTAAACTTTGTATAGTGGTTGTATATATATATATTTATATATATATATATATATCAATGTTTACCAATATATCAATATATCAGTATATCAATATATCAATATAAATCAATGCATACCATTGTATGTGTATATGTTATATGTATATGTGTATGTGTACCATACTATGTGTATATTAATCACTATACATAGATTACCAGAAAAGTGTATTTCTTACAAATCCAGTTTAATCTGGAAAATGGCAGATCGTGATGACACAGATCAAAATCAGCAACACATTCGTGCTGATCCCACCCCCTTCCACTTCAATGTTAGCGCCTTAATTATACATACAGGCATTTCGAACAGCAATCTAAACAGGTCGGTCTATCGCTCTCTAAACTAAAGCCATTTTCTTAGCTCAGTTTGCAGCGGGTAGCAGCAGCAGTGATTAAAAGCGCTGATTTCTGTTTCTCTTTGCAATATAAAGACGATGGTTCATTAATTAGGTCGAAGCAAGCTTTTAGGCGTTAAAAATTTAATGCTTCGATTACTTTCCTACTTAGTGTTCAGGACGCATATTAATAACAAAAGTGTCACTAATATAATTTTGATCACCATTTTTTCTTTGCTGTTAATAATGGCTAGCAAGCTTCTTAGAAAAAAATCAATTAAGATGTCCAATTTCAGACTTTCAAAGTAATCTACAATAGCGACAAATTTTCGTTATTCGATCAAACAGCAAAACTGAATATTCGATCAGCAACAAAAATCACAAATGTTCCCTACTGTACCTTGGGTTTTTCTTCATCATTTATATATTACAACATCCGAATGAACCTTCGAATGCCTGGGGCCACAATTTTACTCAACACAGTTTCAACTAAAATCAAAATAACCGGTACAGTAACTGTGTGATTAATATTTTATGCCTAATTGCGGTTCATTAATTAATGTGGGTAAAACGTCGCTCTGGGTAAGCAGGCTGTAACGCAGAGAAATTGTACATAAACGCAGCAACCATTCAATCACTTCCAACATTTTTGAAACAGGTGAAGCATGGCAGGTAGACCTTTGTATACATTACGCTTCTATAAACAGCCCAGCCTGTTGACGGCAAGATGCTAAAGCTTTTACAGCAGAGAGATCATTGATTAAGGCATTCATTAGATACCAGTTGGCGACTCGAGACATTTTATTGTGTGAAATACTGAAAGAATAAAACGAACAAAGCAACCTCACCTAATCAAAGGCTTTGTCTAAAAATGCTATTCAGTAGACAAAAAAGCAATGCTTGACATTAATAATTGTCACTTTTTCTGTCAATTAGTAGATATCATTTTCGTTCATTTGATTCAGTACGCTTTAATGCTTAATGAAGCTTTATTACAAACATTAGTACTAATTAGCACGACATTATTAAATTTTCTTTCATTTCGACTTTCATTCTACGTGGAAAACAGCTCAATAGGGATCAGTGAGATTACACAATTAATTCAACAGATAAATAATCAATAATTCTGGCAAGCACGATCTTCACTTCCTCTTTTAAACACAATTTTAAGACACACAGAAACTGCCAGCAGCTACGCGTGCAATTAAGTACAGCTCTGAATTGTACAATTAATGGGGGTTTACAAATTGATTTTTTGGGAACAAAATTACCACTAGGCTCACCTGGCCATCCCTGCTCTGTCTTCCATTTGGCGTGTCCTCCGGCAGGAAGTACAGCCTGGAACTAGACAGGCGTTCCTTGGCGTTTCGATCCTCCCAAAGTAGCTGTATTTCTCCGATGCAAAATGGAAAATCATTAGATATCTTCAGGAAGAAAAATTGTCCAAGGGTCAAAGTTTTTTGCTTGCCTGTCACGGCATCGTCGTATTGAAGGCTTTTGAAGAAAACGTACGCTCCGTGCTCACCACAAGGATTGCCCAGAAACTAAACAAGAAAATGTTTAAATCATCAATGATTTAATTGGTGTATACTGTACAATCTGCAGATTCATTTATCAAGTGCACAGTCGGAACAAAAGCCTTATAAATATTATATTTTTTGCTAAAAATCAGCTATACTTGCTACAATGCTACAATGTGTGTTCTAATATTGATTTACCCTATTAAAATGTTTAATAATTATTATCGATAATTAATACTAGGCCTCTAGATTAACAAAAGAAATTGTGCTTACTAAGAAAATAAGTTCTAACAACAACACCACTATAACGATCAATACAATAAATCAATAAAAACATCCTGTAATGCTATAATAATTAAAACACTACAGCAACACTTAGCTACACGAAGCTAATTAAATTAAATATTCAAGCAATTCATGTATATAAAATTAGTGCCAATTTTATTAATAGCTGAGCTGGTTTAAAAGCAAAAATAAACCCCCCTCAATTTTTGAAGGTCCCATTATAACAACAACACCTTTATAACGATCAATACAATAAATCGATAAAAGCATCCTATAATGCTATAATAATTAAAACACTACAGTAACACTTAGCTACACGAAGCTAAATTAAATATTCAAGCAATTCATGTACATAAATTTACTGTCAATTTTATTAATAGCTGAGCTGGTTTAAAAGCAAAACTAAACCCACCTCAATTTTTGAAGGTCCCATTTAGCTGAAGTTGGAACATAATTAGGGCACAAGAAAACACGCTTACAGCAGTGTAGCTATACTTGTTGTAACAGCTCGCTGCTTGCACAGTACACTGAGATCAGAGCTGCTATGCACAGTCACTCAGCGCAGTTCTAAACGTAGATTGTTTATTCTTTTCACGTAATCAGCTGTGGAATCGACTCAGGAAAACGCAAATGCTGGCAAAAACAATGCAAGCAAAACCGATTTGCATGATCGAATGTCACGCTTGCAGTTTCTTATACAAACGTAATTTTAATTAAATTCCGAAGACCTTTAAAAATTAGTAGTTAAGTAGTTGTAATAGAACGGATCCAAGTATCGCTGTTTAGTAGATTCTCATAATATCTGTAACAGAGGCTGGGGATATGCAGAGTTTCACGTAGCTTCATTAAAGTTAGCAAGTAAAAATAAAGACCACACTTTCCAGTTATTTTTATGAACGGAAAACTGCAACACTGCACTAGGCTGCAATGTGGTGCAACGTACGAGCAAAATAACGGCAGTGAATAGATTACTGCCTGTGTTTGGTGACGCCATCAACTTTTTCGTTCTTGCGATAAGCTAGCCATATAATATAACGTAACATTCAGCTTTCGTGTGGTTGTCACTCTATCGAAGCTGTGCACTGTCGGCGGCTGGCTGGGTTTCTGATGCTGTGAGAAAAAGCGGCAGAAACAGAACTCCTCCTGTCAGGTCCTCTTGATGATTCCGGGTGGGGTGTTCGTACTACCGTTTGGACCTAAAAAGTCTTTGTTTCAGAAAAAAACAATTATTTCACTTTCAGCAATATTAAACAGATGGCTTTCAATACTTAAATCTAACAACGTATTTTTATCATTTCAGAAATAGTTTTTGAATTCTTTTCTGGTCTCAGGTTAAGGTCTCAACACACAATCATGCGTAACTGTTTCTGTCACATGCTTTCTTCATTATCATGTGTGCAGATGGCAGCACGTGACTGCATCCCATTAAAGCTAAAACACGATATTGAGAGCGTTTTAATTTGACGTTAATTGCTTACTTAGGTAGACATGAAAACATGCTAGAAGTCATATTTGCCGTCTTACTTCAGTTTCTCAGTAGATGCTGTGCGAGTGCAACTTAATTCAATTCACTGATTAAGAATTATTGGCAGCTAAAATTGCACTTTGGTCTTACAGTATAAATGCCTGGCTATATGTTTATAAAATATGTAAATTGTGTAAACTTTGTTTGCGATTTACGAAACAGCACATAGATTAATAATATTGAACTGTCGGCAGTATTTTTGCTACATATTTGTATGGTGCAAGTGTAAGTGTATGGCCAGTTAACGCCCGTTACATAATTTTGTATATACACATAATTTAATCTAAAATAAATAAAAAATAACTAGTTATCGATGGCATTAAATTGTGGGATTTAAAAAATAGCAAAGTACTATGTAAATCTGTGTATTATGTAAGTGAAATACCGATATGTTGTAATTCAACGAAGTCAAGGTAATTCTATCATAATCACATAGGATATTTTTTATTTTTCTGTGCTAATACGTGCTTTTCAGTAACACTGTAATATGAAAAGTAAGTAACATTTTTACTGGACCACAAGCATTTACAAAGCAATAAAAGCATTATCACTATTGTTACCATTGTTGTCACTATCCTGTGTAGACAATGGGATGCAATTTTTTCAATATTTTGTAAACTATGCTGTTGTGATATGGACAGTAGGCTTCTCTACCAGAAACTGACTTCAAACCGAATCGAATTTGTGACTGTCGAATTAGAATCAAACCGAATTTTAGTATTTCGAATGCGAATTGAGTATGAAACATTTTCGAACAAGTTTTCGAACCACCAGTGCAAAGCAGTGTTGCAAAGATAATGCATATTACTCGATTTTGTTCTGCAATAAAACCACTTATAACTTGTTTAAAAAATGCACATAAAAAGCGCTACTAAATTGTGCTAATTGCATGATGTTTCAAACGTTTTAATAATAAAGAACGTATGTGGATGAAATACTGAATTATATAAAATCTGTGATTTTAAGTTCGAATCGAATTAAAAAACTGAACGGGTATTGGTGTTCAACCTACAACTATTTTCACATTTCATTGATTAGCGGTAATGAAAATAATTTGGAGGGTGACCCAACAGCATAAAATTAACAAAATTTTAACTAATTTTTCATGGGAACATAATTATCTTTGCACACTTTCACGCTTGTAATGCTTCTGTGAACTGTGCGTTGCTAGAAAAATTGGTGTAAAACGATTAGACGATTATAGCCTACAGCTTTTTTTGTGGATACATTGAGCCAAGTGTCGGGCTCATAGCTGATGCGCGAAACAATACAGAAATTGCAAGTCGAAGGTTTCCCCGTTTGCGTTAAACACTAAACAAGCAATAGGTTCGGTTCGGTAACGTTCCACATTATCCACGAAATTTTGAGTTTAGGGATGATAGTTTGTAAAAAATCATTTATAGCTTTATATACTAATCGTTTTTCGGTTAAAGTGATGCGCCTAAGTTCTGACTTTTAGGCTTGATCGCGTAAGCCGTAGGTGTTCTACTTTAAGTTAGTTGTACCACTATAGTATAGTTGATATATTATAGTATACATTACGTAGGTCGTTCGCGCTTGCTCCGCATTCCCATGTATGGCCTTGTTGTGTCTCCCGTTCCCTCAAATACCTATTAGTCCACTTCAGCAATTTTTTAGAAAATGCGAAAAACAGTTTTACCATACAATACCATACCAGGTATGCCAAGTTTTAGTTTGCCGAGAAGCAATGTTTTAAGGGATTACCTTAAGATTTGGAACAAAATGCACATTAAAATGCAGTTTATTATTCTGCAAATATTTTTTAGTAATTTTTAAATCAATGGACTTACTAGGTTGCAACTCAAAATGCAGCTGTGCTGAAAACATCGATTGGCAATAACTTGTTTAATAAGCTTCAGATCATCAAATAGTTTGCTGGTCAAATGCAGCCTGGTACGAAGAATGATATCAGTAACTCAGTTTTGTTCCAAAATAGGCCGAGTAGGGTTTCCCAAAATTGGGACATGTATTGTTTCACTGTGTATTGTAGAGCCGCATACTGCTTTGCCCCATACAAAAGCAGTGCCATCTTTTTCATGGTTTTTCAATGCTCTTCATGGTTTTGCAATAAACATAACAGCTTGAGGCTTTAAACCTCCGCCCACAAGTAGGGATGGGCAAATAAAGAACTAACTTACTTATTAAAATACGTGATCTTTCGGGAGGGTGTGGTCCGTAGATGCTTCTGAGATTCTCCCACATTTGAGTGGGGGCAATCGCACCCGGGCGCAAGGATGAGAGGGCACAAAACTTCTCGAATTCATTATCTGTTAATTATTAATTACTAATCCAACAGTAACAAAACAGTTGTGAAAAGTTTTTAAATTGCAACAAAATTGCCTAGTCAGAGATCATCGTAGCTGACTTAATTACTATATACAGCCTAGAAAGAAGGCTAATGTTGTTAAGTAACGGGTGTCGCGTGGCTTTGCAGATCGATAATTTTGGGAGAAAAATGCGCGTTTCTCTAAATGCCGATTGTATTATTGTGAAAACCTATTGTGTTTTGTATCTTTTATAATCTTTGCATGTTTTAATGCGAAGCTGAATGTTTAAAGACAGTCGTGTTATGAGCAACTTATGCATAGAAGAGTTATTCTGGTGCAGTATCACAAATCAAACTCAGGGTGATTTTTAGAAAAAAATTGTTTAACCCTTATCCCATCATTTCGAAACGGGAGAGTCAGGCTGAGGGACACAAAAAATGTGCACAATTTATGGCTTCAACCACAGAACATGATCAAAACATTAAAAGGGTAGGGCGCTAGAAGTTTTTTGTTCCCTGACGCCACAAACACTTACTACGTTATTGCTTTTAAAAATGTATTAAAAGTAATGTACAGTGTATACCAACATCCTGGCATGTAATTAAATGTATTTTTTAAAAACTTTTTGGTAATTGACAATTATAGTGACTTTTAAACTGGCGAAACTTCTTGAAGAATATCACTGAAACTGCGTAAAATGCAGTAAAATGAGCTGGTGACTAGAGCTTGTAGCTCTCCTGTAGATCCTCTACTTTCTTTTTATGAAAAATCCCACAATATTAAGTTTATTAAAAAGTATATTTATTGTTGGCCTTAACAATAGTTTCATTTGCATTTACATTTCAAAGTTGTGTTAAACACCATAATAATCATACTCATTATAGGTTACTATTAGTAAAGCTTTGACAAAGGCCTAATGTTTCTTCATTAAGCCACAGCCAAGAATGCATCTACAAGTGATTAGCTTACTGAGTGGTGGAGCTTCTGGTAGCATAGAAATTGATGTGGACCCTAGCACTGAAGTAAACAGTCTGATTGCTGAATTTTGCATACAAAAGGGCTGCATCGTTAAATCAAGTTACGTCATCAGAAATGCAGCTTACCAAATACTCGAGTGTGACCGTACTGTCGGCAGCTACAACCTCAGTGATGATGATGTTGTTTATTTTGGCAAACGAGGTATGTTAGTTTTTAATAGTACTGTACAGTCGTGGCTTGTAGCTAAAATTAGCGGGGGTGCTGCTTCAAAAATTTTTAGCCATTGTTTTAATATTGTGTAAAACGAAACAAACATATGTAATTTTAATGTTGTAATTTGCAATTGTAATTTTAAATAAACAAACACATGAAAGTTTATACATAAACTTGATAAGATCCTAAATGAAAAAACATTTTTTAATCACTAATAGCCTAATTGTCGCAGTTCAGTCGTGATCCATTCACGGTAAGCACGTGACAACTGACAGCAAACTGTGTGAGCGACAGTACTTTCTCTACCTAGGCTCAAATATGTGCATGCACATAACAGCCAAACACCATGTTGCTGGAGTGCACTGTACTTGGCTTTGAAGCAAACAGTACTACCCTCATGTGCTCTGGTTCCATACAAGTATTAAGAAAGAACTAAAAAAAGACTCATTACATGGAATATTATCGAGAATATTGAGTGAAAATAGGGGGTGCTGCAGTTCCACGAGCCGCCACTGGTACTGTATGTGCAATTATTTTATTATAGGAGTGCTTGTACTAATTTGTCGTATGTTTTTACAATTATATGTTGTGATACTTCATTTTAAACAAGCCATATTGTCTAAAAAACTTACTGTTTAGCACAGCTAGCTGGAATTAACACTCACTGGTACAGTCTACTTTGGCTGGCATCCTTCTGTCTCGGAAGACAATGGAGTGTGCGCCAAGAGAATCAGTTATTGATCACATTGATGGAGCTGCAGCGTCGACTGTGGCTGAGCAGTGCGATCCTTGAACGTTTCGAGGGCGCACACCTTCGGGGCTCCACTCCTGATTTGGAGGGTTTACTTTTCTATACATGCCCGTTGGGTCACTTGACCTCCTCCGCCCTCTAGCTGTTGGCTGATTGTGCAGCTCCTCCGCCTAGTGTCGAGATACAGTGTGGGCATCCTGCAAGCCTACAGGACCTTGTATTCCGAGGCGGTCACCCATCCAAGTAGCAACCAGGCTCTACGTTGCTTAACTTCGGTCATCAGACGAGAACTGGTGTTAAGAACAGCCTACTTAATGGGTCTGATTATGATGAGTCTTACAGGATTAATATGAGACACTGAACCACCAAGTGCAATTATAGAACATATGCCTGGCAGTCACTGACCACCAATCTCGGCTTTCACTTGGTCATTTGCTTCTTCTTCACTAAACAGTAGAGACGTTTTTTACAAATGTCTGTAAAAACAAATAACATGTTTAGAATGAAAACAATTTCGAAAAACAATCGAATTTTCATCCATTTTGTGTGGCTGTTTATACGTAAAAAATGCAAAAGCTTTTTCATTTTTTTGTGCATAGTTGTAAATATGTTTGATTTTATTCGTCGTTACTTTCCATTACTGCACAGTAGTTTAGATTGCACTGACGCATTTGTCTTTAGCAGTGTAAGTTTTTATTAACTAACACGGATTGATCATCTCTGTAAAGTTTTTATCAGTGATTATCAATGTATTTTAATGGCAAATAAAGATTATTATATATATATATAAAAGCTGTTTATTGTCCAAGTGTGATGTAAGAATGACAGTAGAGTAGTTATGTTTTATCAAACTTGGGTGCAAATGTTCACATGAGTTATACGCTGCAATAAACGTATCAAAGATCTTACTAGAATTACAAAAATGCTTGTAAATCTTTATATTATTGATTTTCTGCTTTTTTTGTAGTGATGCAGGATGATAAAACGTTTGGCTGCAGCAATTGGTGGATTCTAACAGGAGTCTCGTTTCTGATTGGTGCTGGAGGTTTAGTAGCAATCTCGGTCATTTATGCCAACAGTCTCAGACATGAGAGTGATGTAAATTTACTTTTGCGTTAATACAGTAAGTCCTCGCTTAACGACTCCCAGTTTAGTGATGTTTCGTTTTAACGACGCCGAACGTTAGACACATTTTTCGCACTTAACGACGCCTGCTTCATTTTAACGATGATTTTTTTACTTTGCTCACAGCCATATTTCATTTTATCTGCAATTTTTTTAGCTAACTTGAAGCATTAAAATGGCACATGCTGCATTACTCTGTTCTAAAAACACATTAGTAATCTAAACAGTGCAATTATTATAACGCCTTTGCTTCCCGACTGACTATGTATTAAATTCTAGCTGTTTGTATCAAGCGAGATCTATTTGCGGATTTATACGGCTCCAGGCACCCGAGTTTAAACTTTATGCCAAGGAATTTTGTCTGTAACTTGTTGCTATAACAACCAGATTAGTATTACCTGAAATTGGCATGCACGTTTCGGTTTAATGACAGTTTTTCTACTTTTTTTATTTACTCAATGCAAATTTTTATATGACTAACAACTTTTTCACTTAATTTGATGCTGTAAAACAGTGCATATTTTATTATTTTGTTCTAAAAATGCACTGATAACGTAAACACTGCTATTATTATATAAGTACATGCATTTTTACTTGCCAACTGACCACTAAATGCTTAGCCGTTTGTGTCAAGCTAGACCTGGCAGCAAACTTTATGCGAAGGAATTTCACCTGCAACCTGTTGTTCTAGCAACCAGACTAAGTTTCTAGATAAAATTTCCAAGGCTTGACTTCGACTTTGCTGCAGTGTTTATTGTTTAACTGTCGTCTAGACTTAAACGTTAACTAAAGAGAAACCACTAGCTAGATTAGTAAGATACATAGGTGGTTTCAAGCAAGCAGAAAGAAATTAGTCAGTAGAAACACGAGTAAAACTCATAAAACGTTTAATTTATATGATTTCATCAATATTGATTTTTGCCTCTGGAACGTATCTCAGTTCTTTTACATTAATTTCTATGGATGTCTTCGCTTCATTTAACGATGTTTCCCTTAATGTTGCATTTTGCTGGAACGCGCTAGCATCATTAAGCGAGGACTTACTGTATTTTAATGTTGCGCATCGTTTTTCAAAGAAAGGCTAAACTAAGTATTAGATCTGTACAAGATTAGCTTGCAACCATCGCCTTGATTCTTGTATAGCTAGATACCAGTTGTAATAACAATTCTATTGAATTTTATAGCAACCAGGGGTGTTACCGAAACCGAAATTTATCAAACACTAAAAACCGATACCGAAACGAAACATTCTTGCAAAACCAACTATTATTAAAACTGAAAAAAGGAAATTCTAAAATAAGTAAAATATTTTGTTTTTTCTTTGTTCGTTTTTTACTTACTGGTAGAAAACACAAGGAGGGATTTTATAGGGTAGAACAGTAGTTCCCAACATTTTGTTGACGGTGACCCCTTTCCAGGACCCTGTTTCATATTGCGACCCCACAGAGAACATACTAAACATCATTATCGTTTGCATTTATTAATTTTAACTTACTATTCAAGAAATTATTGAACAATGAGTGATTATTTCATTGATTCATTAATGTGATGATTGCACCTGTTTCTCAGCGACTAGTAATGCAACAGCAATAATAGGGATGTTGGGGATAAACTGATACTGTCATGTGCTGCCACCTTGTAGGCCTTGAATGAATTTCTTGCTTTAAATTTGTTAGCATGTACTTATATACTCAGGTGATTGAATCTGGTTTTATGCAGATATCAGTAGGACAGTAGACTGTTACGCTGTCTTGGTGTTTGCTATCTGTTTATACTTAATTTAGCCAAATTCAATGATTTGATAAATGCTTATGACCTGTTTCTACAGTTTTCTGATACCTTTAAGTTTAAATGCCATTGCTGGCCAATAAACAGGGTGCATAAGATTATGGATATGTATAAAATAAATAAAATAGCTTATTTTATAGATTTTTGAAATTTTATTTTATGGATATCAATAAAATAAGAAATAGACTTTATCTGGAACGAGATGCCCAGGGGGAAATCAATTAAAAAGTAAAAACAGGAGTGCTTGAAACGTGTTTTTAAACACGCAGGACTTAGTTTCAGACCGAACTCCAGCTCATGCTTTGGTTGAAACTTCGCCAGTTTCAGACCGAACTCCAGCTCATGCTTTGGTTGAAACTTCGCCATCTTGATAACAAAAAGACAATGAGAAAACAACAATGTAAAATAGCAAATCCGGAAATGCGCTTTTGTTGGTTTGTTTTCTTTCTCTTTCTCTCCTTCTAACGTTCGTTTTCAGTGTTGCCAATGCTTACAACTCGTTACTTTGTACAAAAAATCACAAAAAAAATATTTTTTTTATTTTATGCATTTCTTATTTTATGAATTCCTTAAATTTTATTTTATGGATTTTTGGTCTTATTTTATGGATATCCTTAATCTCACGCAGCCTGCCAATATATGTAGGTTTAATATGATGATTATTAATTTTTTTGATTACTTAAAAGAGAAGTTTAATTTCTATTTCATGTAGCATTTTACTAGTTTACAGTTGTTGTAATTTGTAAAAATTGTGTAATTCATACCTAAATGATTTAATATTTTGATTTAGTTCCTATTTTATAATAATCTTGTATAATCACCTGAATTTGCAAAATGCTTTTATTTTATTTTCTCAGAATAAACTGACCATTAGCAAGCCAAGGCGGAATTTGAAGTTTTGTTTAGGACATTCCATCAGCTATAAGCGAGGTTACAATGTTAGATGTAGACACTATTTTAAATGTTGTCTTTTAATGTTTGAAAACAGCTAGAAAAACCGGGATTTTTTTCTTGAACAAAAGTCCTTATTTCTTTTTAAGTATGGAATTGTAATTGATGCTGGCTCCACGCATACAAAACTCTTCGTTTACAAATGGGACCCTCACAAGAACGCAGGAACAGCCATCGTCAAGGAGGCCGGGTCTTTTCAACATGATGGTATGCATTATTAGATAAGTTTGTTTGTGAATGTGGAAAAGGTGTACGTTTGTGATGTGTTGGTAAATTCTATAGTACTTTATGCCAAATACTCTTTTGCTTGTTGGTAAATGTAGGAAATGTTTATATAGTTTATACAACGTAAACGTATAAAAGAAAACTACAGTAAGTCCTCGCTTAACGACGCTAATGTGTTCCAGCAAAATGTCGTTAAGCGAAACCAAAATTTTCATGGAAAGTAATGTAAAAAAATTGAAATACGTCCCAGAAGCAAAAAATCAATGCTGCTTAATCATATAAATTAAATGTTTTACGAGATTTATTCATATTTCTACTGATGAATTTCTTTCTGTTTGTTTGAAACCACCTATCTTTCTTATCAATATCTTGCTAGACTTGGTAGAATTTCAGGTGGTACTAATCTGGTTGTAATAGCCGCAAGTTACAGACAAAATAAAGTGGCCTAAAGTTTAAACTCGGGTGCCTGGAGCTGTATAAATCCGCAAATAGATCTCGCTTGATACAAACAGCTTGAATTTAGTATGTAGTCAGTCGGGAAGCAAAGGCGTTATAATAATTGCGCTGTTTAGGTTACTAATGCGTTTTTAGAACAGAATAAACAGAACAGAATATGTACTGCTTTCTTACATATATATATATATATACCAGCGAAATTAATATATACGATTTTCCCTTCTTTTTTGCCTGCTGTACTTTAGTGGTTCATTACCTCTTTGTCTTAGCTTTCGTTTTATACGTGGAGTGATTATGGTGCGTCACATTTGAAGACAGTGTATATGTGGTACGTATGTGGAAATTCCTAATTTGATTAACGTTCTGATTATGTTTTGCCTTGTCAGCTGGAATTTCTACCTACGACAAAAATCCCGATGCCGCCGGAAAGGCAATCGAAGGTTTACTGAACGACGCTCAACGAATCATTGCAGAAGATCATCAAGCTACGACTCCTCTTTATCTTGGTGCTACGGCAGGAATGAGATTGCTCAGGTGGGAAGACGTTTGAAAACACGTGACTTCTCTCACTTGATTTTTTTTGTTTACTGTATTTCTGTGTTTTTACATGCTTATATTCTTTTAGCATGATAATTTTGTGCTATTAATACAAACTAGCAAAGGCCCTGCAAAAAATTTTGCGTATAAATACACGTATAATCAAAAATACGCAAACATGCTACATAGTCCTCATTTATAACGCAAAGCCAGTAGCAGCTTTTACTGAATTAAAGTTATATGCAGAGTATAATGGATGACGTCAGAACAATGGCTTTGCGTCAGCAGTTTTCTAAGAGAAAATTGCTAAAAATAGAACATCTAATTAACTCGTCGGCACTCCTTTTGGTGGATGTGTTTTAAAGCATGGCCCACATCATCGTGTAGCCCTGTTCTTCTCTTTCTAAAGAGCCATATATCTCCTTCCGAGAGTCCCACCAGGCACCACTAGAACGTTTTTTCTGCAGGCTGCTTGGTCAAAATTTCGAAAAAATCGGGAGTTGGGTCTGGGAAATTACGGGACGCCGTGACCCTCTCGCGAATTCTAAATACGCCTACTACACCCACAGTTAAACGGGCTATCTATCCATAGCCAGCACCCCCCTCGGCACGTTCCCGTTCTTCAGATCTCAGACGTTTAAGTTTTGCAAAAAATGTCCAAAAAATGGCCATTAATATATACGATAAAAAATTCCCGCAAAAATGAGAATTACTAATTTAACCTGATCTATTTGCTTTTCTCTTTCACCTGACGATAAAGTACAGTGGTTTTGGCCGCTGATACGATATGACTGGAAATGTGATGTTTTTCATTTTTCAACTTGGTCATCTCTCGGGGTTCCGCAATTCTAAAGCAGGATTGCCTTGGTATCCCTTTTTTTGCAATTTAGGGATTAGAGAATTTTTTATTAGTTTACTTAAAACGAAATTCGCTCATATTCAATTTTAAAGATTTTGCAAAAACACCTTTATTCATTAGCAGTACAACATCTACTAATAATTATATCAACTTGATAATCTAAGTATTATTAAATGAGCTACTCTGTAGTTTGAGCTCATGAAAATGTTCTTTTTGTCAACGAATAAGCCTTTTTGTTGTGCGTACGCGCAGTTGCTGTAGGAAAAGGTTAAGCGTGCCATGGCAACGCATCTTAACTATAACCGTTAGGTGACATGTGGGTAAAGCAAAGCCGTCTGCTGCATCAGATCAGTAACGTCAGTTGTTTTACGTGGATTTTATTTAATTATGCATTAGTCTGTGCATAGAGTGATTTACTAGCAGGACTTTGCTTGGGAACGATGAAAAATGAACTAGGTAAGGTTCTAGCTAGCTGTTAAAACTGTTACAATTACAACGGCATGGACTGCGAGGCGTTGTCTGGTACACTTAACTGTTGACCTTTTCACGATCATCAATCGCTGGAACTGTGAAAAGGCTTATCCTATAAGAGTTTGATCTTGCTGAACTACATTTGTTGGTTCAACTTATCATTCGCGTCATCATAATGTTTTTCATGTTGCATCAAGGAGCTGTGCATAAATTTTTCTTATGTGATGCTTTACATCTTCTGTTACATAAACAGTTAAATTTTTTATAGCCTCTCTGATCCACAAGCAAGTAAAGCCATCATGTCAGCCGTACGGACCGCTATGCAGAACTCTGTATTTGACTACAAAAATGCCAGCATTATCTCTGGAGAAAAGGAAGGTTCATTTTCATGGGTCACAGTAAACTATTTAAACGGAGATTTGAATGAGGTGTGTATTCAATGAATTGTTTAGACAGTTAACTAGCAACAGTGTTTTTTCTTTAGGTGTGTTAACCGTTTTCATACTGCTGTATTTATGAATAAATTCCATGATAAACTATTGCTGCCTTCCCTTTTTTCAAAAATATTTTACTCTTAACTCTGAAAATGCTCGGACTAAGTCTAATTATCACTTTGTACGTTGCAACATCGACTTAAGAAAATTTTCAATAAAATGTCGTGCCACTAATATGGAATAATATAGCAGCTGGAACAAGTATTGTTGTTGGCATCCTTCTGTCTCGGAAGACAATGGAGTGTGCGCCAAGAGAGTCAGTTATTGATCACATTGTTGGAGCTGCAGCGTCGACTGTGGCTGAGCAGTCCGATCCTCGAACCACTGGAATGGCCTCTCCAGGGCACATGCCTGGGCAAGGTGTATGGAGATCCCGAGTTGCCCAGACAACAGGAACCCCCTCTCTTCCTCCCTGGTGTAGTCCAAAGCAAAGCGGAGCGATACGTTTGGCATCAGGTTGGCTGCAGGAGATGCCAGAGTCAGTGAGCATGCTGCACTGGTCCGTCTTCGGGGCTCCACTCCTAATTTGGAAGGTTTACTCCTCTACACATGGCCGTAGGGTCACTTGACCTCCTCCACCCTCTAGCCATTGGCTGCTTGCTCAGCTCCTCTGCCTAGTGTCGAGATACAGCGTGGGCATCCTGCAAGCCTGCAGCACTTGGTATTCGTAGGCGGTCACCCATCCAAGTACTAACCAGGCACTGACATATTAAGGCAATTGCCTGAAATTTGTCTTTCGATTAAACGACTTCTTTTTTAAATTTAACTTTACTTACTAACTTGCTACTCCAATATTAAATTTGCAGGTTAATGTAAATGCCATTTTAAAACATTTGCTGATTTATTTTTCGTGCAGCCAAAACTTGTGGCAAGAAAGCCTACAGTTGGTGCATTAGACATGGGTGGGGCATCGACTCAGCTCACATTTGAGCCCAGCACCGGTACTGTGATACCTGCCAACTATAGTGCTGATCTACTCCTTTACGGAGAAAGTTACACCGTGTACACGCATAGCTACCTCTGTTACGGCAAGATGGAAGCGGAGAATCGATTCAAGGCGGCGCTAGTCGTGGTAAGTGCTAGTACTTTTGGTTGACATGCTAACAAACTTTTGCAGCTTGCTCGTGATTGGACAATGTGGAATGTGATGATGGCAAAGGGTTATAGAACAGAGGTTGCATTTAAATACTCGTCTGATGCTTGTAAGTTGTGTTCTGAAATCCTTCTTGGCTTCTAGATAAATATTTTTAACCCTTTCACTATGTCGTTGCTTTTTAACTGGGCCACATTGACGTCTCGCATGTGACAATAACTTCTTGTGGTGTGTTACTAGAACAGAATCTTGTAAATAAACAAATAGTTGCTCGTTATTGAGTGCCAATATTAAATATTAGTTTTATTTCTACACATGTACACACATACGAGCAAACATACGAGCACACATGCACACACATGTGCACACACACACATGCACACACACATGCACGCACACACACACACACACACACACACACACACACACACACACATACGCACACACGCACGCACGCACACACGCACACGCACACACACACACACTTGCACACCCTCATAAATAAGCATGTACTTATATTTAGAAATCACAGTTTTCACAAAAGACAATACTAATCCATAATATGCAATCATTTTATAAGAATGCTGAACTGTCAAACTAAACATACGTTTCATCAATGATCTACAAGTGATTTTGCTTGGGAACGTACGATACAGTACAATATTGTGGAATGCACCTGGCTTCAGATGCTGATTGGCTGGTTAGCATTACTTGTCGCGAAACAACCCCAATCCGACGGCTGTTAAGCTTTTCTATAACGTTTATGCATGGCCGTAGTAGCAAAATAAACAGACCTGGGTGACTGCGCTTAGTGCTGAGCTCGGGCGGCAGTCTACCACCTTCCGTCTCTTACAAGAAAAACATAGACGTTAGTGTGCCACCTTCTGTTTGGGCTTTACGGTGACAAACAAAGTCATCATTTTTGCTTAGCATAACAGTTTATTGTTTGTATACCATCTTCACGTCTCGTGACCCTTAGTCATTTACTTCATATCTGACACTGAGACGCCATTACCCAAAAATATTACATTTTATCTGAAACAAGATATATAAATTCCTTTAATAAATTAATTCATTTCTTATCAAAAGATCGATTACGATTAAGTGAAATTAATGAGAGACTTACAGCAAATAAACTAAATAAAATTTACATACATCGTTGACATTAAATCGTGAGTTACACAGAAACACGTCATCACTTGAACACATTGAAACTTGAATGACCGGAAATTGACTAGGATGCAATTATTGAAGCCAGATGTCGCCACTTGTAACTGTAAAACGCTATATAACAAACAAAAATGCTTCACACCTTCTGTAGTGAAAGGGTTAAGTTGTGCATGTTCAACTTCCATTCGCGCAAGTTTTTTCATTTTATGTACCCATTGTTTTGCACAGGCATCAAATTTTACTACAATTGTGGAGAATCCTTGCGCACCGACAGGCAACTCAACGTACTCAACCGGTACCGAACTGTTCAGGAAACCGTGTGTTGGTGACGAAGAAGCAGTAACTGCTTGGGGTTCATTGTTAAGTCTCCCACAACATGCTGAGGTAACTGATTACATTTTTATTTTATTAATTCTGCATTAATGATTTCAGTGTAAAAATGTCTGTGCCCTTTAAGTAATAATTGAAGTTTTTGGTAAAGATGTCGCTGTGCGCAATTATATGTTATACTAGTGTGTATATTGGTGTGTAATTAAGAGTCAAAAGTTTGAGGTGACTTAATGAGTTTTAAACTATTGGATTTCCTTGAGGAAATAGTAAGAAAAATGGTTTAAAATGCAGTAAAATGCATTGGTAGTCGGGGTTCCCCAGACCCCCTAGCTGCATTTTCGTTGGGCCCACCCTTTTTCTAAAGGCTGAATCCGCCGCAGATGCCTCATGTGCAATAGTGGATGTTAAAGATGGAATGTATTTTTATTGTTTAAAACGTTCGTATCTTCAAAAAATTTGGCAGAATTTTGATATGCCTGTCAACATTTATATTGTATTGCTGGAAACATACGTAACCAAAGTTTGAGTGAAATGCAGAGAAAGATCTGAAGCTTTGATTGCAAATTGTTCACACAAAGATAGTCAACATGCCTGCAATGAGATTCTAGTCTGTTTTCTTGTTGATGCATCACAAATTGATATTTTGCATTGTACTGCAGCATTGTACTGCAGCATTGTATTGCAGCATTGTACTGCAGCATTGTACTGCAGCATTGTACTGCAGCATTGTATTGCAGCATTGTACTGCAGCATTGTACTGCAGCATTGTACTGCAGCATTGTATTGCAGCATTGTATTGCAGCATTGTATTGTAGCATTGTACTGCAGCATTGTACTGCAGCATTGTATTTGACATTGTTTATTCTAGAACAAAACGTATGAGTTTCAAGGAACCAGTGACTACATGGCCTGCCAGCTAAAACTGCAAATACTCTTGGTAGTGAATTGTACTGACTGTCCCTTCCAGCCAATGTCTGCTCAACCTGCGTTGCATGGAGATTTTCTGGTACAATTACTGTCTCATGGTTTTCCTTTATTTTTGTTGTTTTTATATACTGTAACTCCTCGCTTAATGCTGAATACGACTGCAAGTTGTGCAATTGCATAGATTTTTTAACTCGCCTCTAGATGGCAGGCAGATAATGGCTCATTCACCATAGTAATGCCAACTTTAGCAATGTCCATTCCAGTAATGTGATGTTTGAAGTTACAGCAGGACAATGAACATAGCAGCTGCGTGTCACAAACATCATGGCAACGTATCTCCAGCCAACATGTGAATGAAATTCTACACAGTTTTTTTTACAAATGTCATTAGCGCGCAAAAAATTTATGTCCTGCGTTTGCATGAATCAAATATTCCGGTTGGATATTTCATTAGTTATTTGAAGATGTTGGCTATTTTTGTTTAAATAGGCAAATAATTTAACTATTTGAGAAAAACCTGCTGGTAACCCAATGAAAAATGCTTCATTTACTGAACAAAATAGAATAAAACACTTAATAAATTTACTGAAAAGGCACAAAACCCCAAAACGACCTTGACACCTTAAGAACCCTCTTAATTGGCTGTTTTTACCTGCAGATACTCATTGTAACAAAATTAGCGAATGTCGTGTAAAAAGTGAAATTTCTCAATGGCCAGCATGTTGATCAGGCACAACAATGAAACTTGTAATTGCGCTATTTTCAGTCGCATGATGTCATCTGAAATCTAGTAATTCTTAAAAAGCAAAATGCAATTCTAATCAGTGAGCTTTTTGGGTTTAATTAATTATTAGCTGTAGGTGACTGCTGAATAGAATAATCTGCCCTTCTTAATGCTTAATTAGCACTTTGAACACTTATGGTGGAATCATTCTATTATTTTAGTATTATTTATTTATTTATTTAAGAACTACTTATTTTTTAATAATATTATTAAAAATATTTTTATTTTAAAATATATTATTATTATAAAAATATTATAAAAATATATATTTTATTATATTATATTATATTATATTATATTATATTATATTATATTATATTTTATTATATTATATTATATTATATTATATTATATTATATTATATTATATTATAATATATTAATTTTATTATATTTAATAATATTATATATTATTTATATAAGAAATAATTATTTTATTATTATTTATTTATGAAATACTTTTTTATAAAAGAAAATGGCAGCAGGCATATAGCACTCATGCTAGCCATATAATACAATATAAAGTAATTTACAATTATTAAACAAATACCTGAACAAGAAGTATTTTATTATTAAACGAGTAAATAGAGGATCCCAAAGATTTCAGCATATGAAGAGCACCCATATTGCTGTTTGCCAGGAGGCAATTCTTAACACATTTAACAATAAGAACTCCATGCAGTGTCAAGCAGATGTTTAGCATTTAAAACGCCTGATCGTAAATAACTATGGAAGTTTTTGCTGAATCAATCAAAGTGGTTTATTTATCATATTGCAGCAATGATCAGGCTGAAATAATGACAACAAAATAATTACATATAATACTGCCATACCACATAGAGCGTAAGTACAAATATAAATGTTTCAATTTATACTAATTTAAGAATTGTTCCTTTAATCACAAAAGTAAAACTGCAAATAATATACCGTTCTAAATGTTAAACATCTGCTCAAATCTTCGAGATCCTCTAGTAATAACCTTAGAAACCCAAAAAGAAACTTAAAACGCAGAGACACCACAAACAGTTAAGGAACAATAACTTACATAAAACGATTAAAATGGCACCAGTTTAAAAAGTTGCAGCTTGTTAGTCTAGTGTTAAAACAGACAATGTTTGATGCATTAACCATGTCATAATTAACATCATTCCACGTAGGGACTACTCTATTTGCGAACAAATATTTGTATACATCTAATCTAGAATAATGTTTGAGCACTTTGTAATTGTGACCACTGTTGTGTTTTGTTTCTTTCGCAAGGCTCGTAGAGAAAACCAGAAAACACTTCGTCAAATTAAACTAGTTTATTAAGCGAGACTTCTACAACACAAAAGTATGAAGGAACACGAAATGTTTGCAGTAAATGTGAAAATCTGGAAAATGTTTAAGTGTATCTGAAAATACAGGTATTCAGGAGAATGTGTAAGTGGCGTTCATGTGAATCTGTGTGTGTCTCATCGGCCTGCTTCGCCTTATATAGGGCACCCGAGAAGCTTCTAGAAGTTTCTTTCTAGAACATTCTACACGGTAGGACGATTATTCTAACGGAACATTCTACAATGTTCTATTTAATTCTAATAGACGCCAGCGATCTCCACAACAACCACGTAAGTTTACATATTAGCTGTAACTTTCTTTTCCATTTCACCGATTTTATCATTTTCTTTACAGGCTTTTGCAAGTTACTATTACGTCATGGCTTTTTTAAATCTTACTTCAAAAGAGGGCTCTGGCGTAGTTCCCCGGGAGGATTTCTTAAATGCAACCGCATCGTATTGCAGAAAAACGTGGACCGAGGTAAGCCGCTTTTAGTATTTACGATCATGAATCATGAATGACTAAAATTCACGATTCAGCATAAATAATTGTGACATAGCATTATAGCTGCTTTTATTTCTAAATTGTTTACGGTTTTGTATGACTTGCTCTTTAAAACAGGCTATGATAATGCTATATTTTGCTTTATTGTTAAGTTGCTTTTTTATGCCTTATTATATTTCTTGTTATCATTATGATTCCAGTCTTACACCTGCAAGCTATTATAGTATATTATAGTATAGCATGAGTAATGATTTAAATAACGATTGTATATTCAATTACACGTGTTATATTTTCATTGATAACTTTGCCCTTTTTTCAATTTGTATTTAATTTGAGCTGAAGTTTTTCACGATGAATATCAATTAAATTTACTTAATTTCACGACCTTGCGTTTCTGCCACTACAATTTATTGTTGATTTATTTAAGTTAGGCGTGGCTCGACTCGGCAACCATTTGGTTTTTCACCACCCCGTCTCTGTGTATATATTGTATTATAATCGCATGTGCTGTAATGCAGTGTCACCATTGAGATAAATAATTGTAATGATTGATTGATCGATTATTGTTTGATTGATTGATTATTGATTGGAAAATTGATTGATTGATTGATTGATTCATTCATTCATTGATTGTTTGATTATCGATTGACTGATTAATTGATTGATTATTGATTGATTGATTGATTGATTGATTGCCAGCTTGATTGATTGATTGATTGACTTCAAAAAGGGTATTTTAAACCATGTCACAAAAAACTTCCTACACAAAGTTATATTACTTTGCATTTATTTTTAATAATTTATAATATTTGCTCCACCCGGCAAAACAGCCCTGCCATTGCTATCCCAGCGTGCACCTCTCGCTCACAAAAAAAAACACATTATTAATATTATATTGACAATGTAAAATCATTTAAACTTTTTTTTAGTTTGCGACGAGTTTGCTGCTCGTGCTTTGATTATTTTTTCAATCTTTACGCAGTGCCATCTAAACTTATTTCAAACAACTTCCCCTCAAACCAGATGGTTTTGTCTAGTTGTAATGCGTCTGCTTTCCGTCTGGGAGGTCGTGAGTTCGAACCAGCAGTTCGAACCAAAGACGTTAAAAATGGTACCTGCTTTGCCCTGCCTGACGCGTGGTATTTAGGGTAAAAGTGGGGTAATAATAGTCTCTGTTATGTAGTTGTAGGTTGTTATTTACAGTCGGCGATAATAGCTCTTTGAGCTAATGTTAATTGTTGACCCAAAAGCCGACTTTAAATAAAGATTATTATTATTATTATTATTATTATTATTGTGGAATCGTGGAAGTTTTATTTTACAAGTTTTATACAGCATTACTGCTTTACCGCTAACACAAGCTTTGTGTGCAAAAAGTGAACATGTAAGTGATATAAAATTTCAAGACTATTTTTTAAAGATTTATTTATGAAATGTTTTCTTGTGCTTTGAGCTTTGCAAATTTTTTATCATTGAGGTTACATATTATTGTTTTGCTTTGATGTGCAGCACAGACTTGATTTAGTCTTGTGCATAACCTCTTTCTGCATTCATCTGATACTAGATCCTTATAGACTTCTAGTTTGTCTCTTTAGCATCAATATTTTTACAAATTTTTATGCTTTACTGCAACCCGTGCTGTGCTGTCTTCGGTAGGACTATCCAACATAGCTAAAAAATTTACCCTGTCAGCGATGAATCATGCTAATTATGCCATAAACCAATTGAGTGGAAGTACTGGACATTTGCCAAGAAGAGAGAGTGTTTTAAACCATAATTGTAAGTGGTTCTCTAACAGGCATAAATGCAGGGGCAGGAATGCATTGAGCACTGAAAGATTAATTCTGAAACACTTAGTAAGATATAGTAGAAGGACGACCACATGGACGGAGAGTAAATTAGTCATGTCGAGTAGCCAAACAGGTTGAGTAGTCAGGCAAGTCAAGTAACCAGACAAATTGAGTAGCCAGACAAGTTGAGTACCCAAACAAGTTGAGTAACCAGACAAGTCGAGTAACCAGACAAGTTGAGTAGCCAGACAAGTTGAGTACCCAAACAAGTCGAGTAACCAGACAAGTTGAGTACCCAAACAAGTTGAGTAACCAGACAAGTCGAGTAACCAAACAAGTTGAGTAGCCAGACAAGTTGAGCAACCAGACAAGTCGAGTAGCCAGAAAAGTTGAGTAACCAGACAAGTCGAGTAGCCAGACAAGTTGAGTAACCAGACAAGTCGAGTAGCCAGCCAAGTTGAGTAACCAGACAAGTCGAGTAGCCAGACAAGTTGAGTAACCAGACAAGTCGAGTAGCCAAGGCAAGGTATTTCACCATTAAAGGCACTCAGTTTCATTCAGTTGCCCAAACAATCATTCAAACAGCCCAGCAGTTATGCAGACAAGTAGCTATTCAGCATTAAAATATGCAAGCGATCACTCATCATTCAAGCTGCCAAGAATTCAAGTGGACACATTGTCCGCCATGCATACAAGCAACCATTCACGCAGACAATGGTTAGATGTAGATTTCACTCAATAAACAGTGATTTGTTCTTATGAACGCCTTAAACTTTATGAACAACTGTAATTTTTATATCATCTGTGAACATTAGGCTCTCTGACGTCTCAATTTGTTTCAGGTTTCACAAATACCCGTGCCACCTGGACAGCAAAGCTTCCTGCCATTATATTGTTTTGATGCCGTTTATATAGATTTTGTGTTATCTCAAGGCTACGGATTTAATGATTCAACGTGGGAAACCCTTAAGTTCATCCAATCTGTAAGTATTCTACTAATAAGGTCTGTCATATTACCTTTTCTTTGTAGAACATACCGTATTTTCCCATGTATAAGAGACCCTTGTGTATAAGAGACCCCTTCAATTTTTAGGCAAAAATTCTGGAAAAAAGTTTTTTGGTAATGAATAACTTTATTCATCATAGAAATCATTAAATTCCTCATCACTCTCATCAAAAATATCAACTGGAGTCAGACCTTCAGCAATTCCAGCCAGTTCATCATTAGAGGAGTCACTCTGCTCAAAAATGGCATTGTCCTCTGTGCCGTCCATGGAAAATGAGGAGATAATGCCTGTGTCACGATGCTTGTATTGCTTACAACCGCTTCATAGTCGAAAGCGACACGCCTTGCTTAGGCTGACTCATCTCGTTGACCTCTGCCGACGTATCAATGACGTCGACGGGCATGCAGAGAGCTTATGCAGAGGCGTTGATTGGCTGCAGAACAATCGATTTCTCTCCAATACCAAAGAGACATTTAAAAAAAATAATAACTTACCCGGTACATTAATTTTAACATTAGAATTTAGCCATGGAGAAGATTTATTGAAAGGAAACTATAATTATTCGAAAAAAAACAGTTGTAGAGCACTTATTTCTTTAAAATCATTAGTGTCACAATTTATGCATCTTATTGAAAAGACTTACTCCCATGTATAAGAGACGCCCCATTTTTAAAGTGAAAATTCTGAGCAAAAAAGGGTCTCTTATACACGGGAAAATACGGTAGTTGTTGTCTGACAAAACAGCTTTCTTTCCAAGTGAAACACAAAATATCTATCACTTTTTCTTTTGACAAAGTTGATAACGAAACTTATCTCTTGTTGTAAATATAACAAGAGAGCAAAAGGTTCATAAGACAGTAAATAAAGACAGGTGTGATTCAGACAGAATGACAGGTTCACACATGTTGAAAGTAAAGTATGTAGACTCATTAATGGCATTCTGCTTTGCATTTTAAAAGAATTCATTCTAGAAATCAACATTTATCAGAAACTGCGAGTTTTAGTCATAATGTCGTATTTCAGATTAACAACGCGGAGCTGGGATGGAGTCTCGGATTCATGATTAATGCCACAACTTCATTTCCGGATGCTGAGCCTATTGCGTCCGTCAGCACGGCTGTTTTTGTCATACTCTGCATACTTTTCGTCATCTTCATCCTCATCTCGTTCGGCTTTGCTGTATGGGCGAGGAAGTCATCATCAGCGAAAGGCGACTACCAGAGGCTTTCGCAGTATGGAGCTTTGTGACCGCCGGTCAGTCAGAGACTAGTCAGGTAATTCTGTTTAAGAGAATAGCTATTTTTGCTCATTGTTCATGTATGAAAATTAAGTGCGGTGGAACATTTAGCAATGGTACTTGATTTCTTGTATGTTTCTGTATGAGATCAGTCGTTTGTTATTGGTGATAGAAGCTGGAATGTAACTAAGATACGAACAGTTATCATCATCATTCTTCTTGCAACGTGAAATGACCTGCAATTAATGTGGAAAAGTTTTTTGTTCGTGTAACAAAAAGTATTTGAAAATTCTCATGTCATTAATAATGAAGTTTTAAATAAATCAACACTATATACATATAAATATATATAACAAATAAATAAACAAACATAAATAAATAACAGTATATATATATATATATATATACATAATATATTCACATAATAATTAAATGATACCAACTAATTAATATGATATACAATATCATACTTCCAGCCTGAATCGTCACTCATAATTTCTACCTAAAACTTTCCTCCATTGGTCTCTTATGTCTGAAGTGTAAAATGTGTCACTGTTATTCAATGTGTTTATAAGAAGATTTGAGCTTTGCATTACTCTACTGTATAGACTGTATGCAGTTTTCCTATGTATTACATCAAAGTATAAAACATCGTGGTCTACTGAAATGGTCCTAGAACTATAATCATATGGGTAGTTGAAAAGTTTTCGTTTTGAAACATTGTGAGCTACTTTAAGTTTGCTGAGACTGTAGTTATGAAAATGTCGCCAGGTGGCCATACAGTAGAAAGAATTACAATAAGAGTTGAACAGATGAGTTTTGACATTAGGTGAACAATGATGAAATTTTCTAAGAATACGGTTCGCTCTAGCACAAAACAGACTTCGTTGTCTGATAACATCCATGTCGTCTTTGTTATCACTGGTGATGATATGGCCAAGATATTTTTCTGTTTCGCACGGTATAATTATTTTTAGTGAGTGAGTGGTGCACGCTGGGATAGCGTTGCAGTGCCGTTTTACCAGGTGGCACTAATGCATGTTCCAGGACTTGACTGTTCCCGATTTTCATTTAAAATTCATGTTATCAATTAGCACAAATTTGTGCATTAATTAGTTGGTATCATTTAATTATTATGTGAATCGACAAAATTGAGAATTAGAGACAATTGCAAACAAATTCTATGACAAAAAAGTGAATATGAAATGTTTAAAAATCCGTATTAGAATTATTATTCTCGTTTATTATAAAACTGGACTGCCTCCCCATCTGCCTGTTTCTTATCAAGTTGAGTGTTTGCCTTGGGTGTGTGACATTACTGAAACTGGACTGCTACCCCATCTGCCTGTTTCTTATTAAGTTGAGTGTTTGCCTTGCGTGTGTGACATTACTGAAACTGGACTGCTACCCCATCTGCCTGTTTCTTATTAAGTTGAGTGTTTGCCTTGGGTGTCTGACATTACTGAAACTGGACTGCTACCCCATCTGCCTGTTTCTTATTAAGTTGAGTGTTTGCCTTGCGTGTGTGACATTACTGAAACTGGACTGCTACCCCATCTGCCTGTTTCTTATTAAGTTGAGTGTTTGCCTTGCGTGTGTGACATTACTGAAACTGGACTGCCTCCCCATCTGCCTGTTTCTTATTAAGTTGAGTGTTTGCCTTGTGTGTGTGACATTACTGAAACTGGACTGCCTCCCCATCTGCCTGTTTCTTATCAAGTTGAGTGTTTGCCTTGCGTGTGTGACATTACTGAAACTGGACTGCCTCCCCCCATCTGCCTGTTTCTTATCAAGTTGAGTGTTTGCCTTGCGTGTGTGACATTACTGAAACTGGACTGCCTCCCCATCTGCCTGCTTCTTATTAAGTTGAGTGTTTGCCTTGCGTGTGTGACATTACTGAAACTGGACTGCCTCCCCATCTGCCTGTTTCTTATTAAGTTGAGTGTTTGCCTTGCGTGTGTGACATTACTGAAACTGGACTGCCTCCCCATCTGCCTGTTTCTTATTAAGTTGAGTGTTTGCCTTGCGTGTGTGACATTACTGAAACTGACTGCCTCCCCATCTGCCTGTTTCTTATTAAGTTGAGTGTTTGCCTTGGTGTGTGACATTACTGAAACTGGACTGCCTCCCCATCTGCCTGCTTCTTATTAAGTTGAGTGTTTGCCTTGGGTGTGTGACATTACTGAAACTGGACTGCCTCCCCATCTGCCTTCTTCTTATTAAGTTGAGTGTTTGCCTTGGGTATCTGACATTACTGAAACTGGACTGCCTCCCCATCTGTCTGCTTCTTATTAAGTTGAGTGTTTGCCTTGGGTGTCTGACATTACTGAAACTGGACAGCCTCCCCATCTGTCTGCTTCTTATTAAGTTGAGTGTTTGCCTTGGGTGTGTGACATTACTGAAACTGGACTGCCTCCCCATCTGCCTGCTTCTTATTAAGTTGAGTGTTTGCCTTGGGTATCTGACATTACTGAAACTGGACTGCCTCCCCATCTGCCTGCTTCTTATTAAGTTGAGTGTTTGCCTTGGGTATCTGACATTACTGAAACTGGACTGCCTCCCCATCTGCCTGCTTCTTATTAAGTTGAGTGTTTGCCTTGCGTATCTGACATTACTGAAACTGGACTGCCTCCCCATCTGCCTGCTTCTTATTAAGTTGAGTGTTTGCCTTGGGTATCTGACATTACTGAAACTGGAATGCCTCCCCATCTGCCTGCTTCTTATTAAGTTGAGTGTTTGCCTTGGGTGTGTGACATTATTGAAACTGGACTGCCTCCCCATCTGCCTGCTTCTTATTAAGTTGAGTGTTTGCCTTGGGTGTCTGACATTACTGAAACTGGACTGCCTCCCCATCTGCCTGCTTCTTATTAAGTTGAGTGTTTGCCTTGGGTATCTGGCATTACTGATTTTGTTTGTATATATAAGGTGGTAAAATGACGTTTTTTGTTTATAATAAGAGCAATAATGTGATACTAGTAATTGTCAATGTATCTATCATTTAGTTTGTGTTTATTGTTAAATATTTGTGTTTGTTTGTGATACGAATTGTTGCCACCATCATTAAAAGTGTTTGTGAAAAAATGCATCTGTTTATCTTGTAAATACCATCGTTCTCTTGAGTTTTTCTCATTCCTTAAATTGTTTGTTAAAGGAAAAGTCAACACTTCTAGGAGGTTAGACTTATTTCAGTGTTCACGAAAACTGTTGGAAGGATTTAGTAATAAAATTGCAATAAGTGGCTCGTGTAATTAGTGAAATCACTTTAAAGTCATGATCACTTCGCGCTTGGGCGCTCCCATTTTCAACGCCCATTCTTTTTCCAATGACGTCATTCGTCTTGAAGAAACGTATCAAGTATAATAAGATTTTACAAAACAAAATGGATAGCTAATTTTGTAATATTTTTGAGTGAACACTAAGTAAACTGAAGTAGTTTGGATTAGTTTAAGCAGGGCGCTTACGGAAAGTCACGAACTCTTCCAGTTATGTCATGATTTTCAAGTGAACGATGGCCAACCAAAATTTTTACTCAGAGATAGTATACTTTAAATTTATGCTTTATAGGCAGTTTTTTGCAAATTTCTTTGTTATATTTTTCTAAGTTTAAGTGAAAACAGTAAAATAAACTCACCATACAGAGTGACTTGTCCTTTCCTTTAGCACACCACAAACAGTTTAAGTGATAACAGTAAAATAAACCCAACATACTGAGTGACTTGTTCTTTCCTTTAGCACACCACAAACAGTTTAAGTGATAACAGTAAAATAGACCCAACATCCTGAGTGACTTGTTCTTTCCTTTAGCACACCACAAACAGTTTAAGTGTTAACAGTAAAATAAACCCAACGTACCAATTTACCTGTTCTTTCCTTTAGTAAACTATGAAGTTGCTACCATGAACAACTTCTTTTCTTAGAACTATGCTGACTACGTTGTTGTTAAAAATTATGTTATGCGAATCTGATTACCAAAGAAATAACTGTGAGTGTGATGTGTATCTTTTGTTAATTTTACGAAAGCATCAGCTCTTGTAATAATTGAGTTTGGTAATTGCTAATTGTACATAATTATGAATTTTTCTACGTGTAAAATGTCTGCGCAAATGTCGTTGATGTTAAACTTGTACGAAAATATGAATTTTTTTGAACATTAAAAGATATGAAAAATGAAAGTAAATGCTGTGACAACGTTATAATATGCTTCTTCATTGTCATTGCATTTGTAAACCAAATGCGTTTTTATTATAAGCATTCTGTGTAAATAATAAACTTTCGATTTACTCAAATTTGACAGAGAATTTTTGTTAATGTCGTGTGTTGTTCGTCCTTCGAATTGAAGATGACCATAGTGACAGGGATAAAGGGTCAGTTTGGGGGGTTGTCATTCCTTTGATGAGCTCGAAGGTGACTGACTAGACCAATTCTGGCCTGGAAACTTCTTTGGCATTTGGCACAGGTGAGGCTGGGTGTTTGGACCTGATGTTGGGCAGTGTCCTGCGCTTCTCCTCTGCCTCCTCAATTCTTTTCGCCTCTGCTGTCTTAGCCCCTGTGGCGACGGCACTCCGCCACGCTGAGCTCCTTGAGTGAGGCCTTCAGGCTGTCTCTGAAGCGTTTCTTTGGGCGTCCAACCTTTTTCTTTCCAGACACAAGTTCTCCATAGAGCGTAGTTGTTGAGAAATTGTTTGCTCATATTCAACAGTGCTTATATATTTGTAGTTTTTCTACTAAACAATACAAACAGACATTTGATTGGAAGCAAATGTCCTAGTTCTTAAAATGTGGACCACTGCCAATTAGTTTTATTTCATACTTTACAATAATGGTAATACAAGTTAAATTATTAAAATAAATTATATGTTACATTAAATATACATAATACAGCATTTTCATAACAAGAGTAATTACAAATTCCTTAAAGTTAGAAGATCCCTTTTTTGAAAAGAATTCAAGAATAGTCTCATTGTTATCAAAGTGAGTAGAAGAAATATTTAATTATAAATAATAATAATAATAATAATAAATAATTAATTATTTGTAATAAAATATCTATCTGTTCCTGCAAAGAACTGTGAAAATTTTAAATAAGAACGTCTGTCTGTCTTCGTGGCATATTGTGCCAGCTTCAAACAATAGGGGAATACCTCTGTTTTTCTCTTTCAGTCGTTCCAAAGTGCAGTACATATGCAAAGAAAAATAATGGACACGAAATATATAATCATTTACAAATTATGCTTATTGATTTTTACAATCTGAACCCTGAGTGAAATTTTCGTCACTTAACAAGTTAGTTTGGGCCAAAACATTGCCTTCTACTGAATTCGCATTGATTTTCCACGTGACTGTTGTGCCACATACAGTTGAAACGGTTGGCATCCTTCTGTCTCGGAAGACAATGGAGTGTGCGCCAAGAGAGTCAGTTATTGATCACACTGATGGAGCTGCAGCGTCGACTGTGGCTGAGCACTGCGATCCTTGAACCACTGGAGTGGCCTCTCCAGGGCGCACACCTGGGCAAGGTGTATGGAGATCCTGAGTTGCCCAGACAACAGGAACCCCCTCTCTTCCTCTCTGGTGTAGTCCAAAGGAAAGTGGAGCGATACGTTTGGGACCAGGTTGGCTGCAGGAGTTGCCAGAGTCAGTGAGCATGCTGCACTGGTCCGCCTTAGGGGCTCCACTTCTGATTTGGAAGGTTTACTCCTCTACACATGGCCGTTGAGTCACTTGACCTCCTCCGCCCTCTAGCAGTTGGCTGCCTTGTGCAGCTCTTCCGCCTAGTGTCGAGATACGGTGTGGGCATCCCGCAAGCCTACAGCACCTGGTATTCCTGGGCGGTCACCCATCCAAGTACTAACCAGGCTCTAAGTTGCTTAACTTCGGTGAACCGGTGTTTTCGACGTGATTTGTGCCACATAAGTATGGCTTTATTTGCGTAACAAGCAGTGGGCATCTTTAAGCATAGGTAATATGAAGATTTCTAACCGAAAGCATCACAGTAGGCAATGCAGTAGATATGATGTAGTCATGATGTGATAACAAACAGGATTCCTAAGTTTCTTTCAACTGCAACCTGGCCTTTACCTAAGCAAGACCTGGCCAGCTGAGCATAGTCTTAATTTCCACTGGTTCTGGTGCTAAGTATTTAGATTGCTATGGTTCTTGTTCTAACCTGGACGGTCTGAAATGCATGGTCAGCCAAACTGCAACTCCCACGCATATGAACAAAGCTAAAAATGCCAGTCCCATGTAGCATATACGTCTTTTGGCTTCTTTGGCCTGAATCTTGTGCGCATGTGCATTGTAGATGGGATCCAAACTTGTCATGTGATTGGGAGAGCGACTCTTCTGTAAAAGTAGAGCATTAATCATTAGTACCATAATGCTGTTTTATAGGTAAAATAAGCAATATATCATGCAAATCTGAAGATTCAGCAAATTAAACGTATATGTTTGATTTTACATGTGAAACGATGCATTCTAATTATAAATTGTGACTATTACGTCAAACTTAAATTAGACTTTTCTTAATGTTTGAAAAGTTCAAATTTGTAGAAGTTTGACAAGCTATAAACCAGACCTGTGCTGATTGTGAACTCATCATGTACAAGTTGTGCAGATTCTAGCAGACAGATCGCCAAGTCAATGACAATAAGTATGTAGTGATAATTGCAAGTTAGTGACAATAATGAAAAGATATGTGCTTAATGAGCCACTGGGTAGGCACCATGACAATGATGAATGAGCGTTAGCTCAATGGAGATGTAACTGAACACAACTCACTATGTTTTTGCTGCTTGCTATAGATGAAAGTGTCAGTCTTTTGTTGTTTTTACCCATGCTGTACACATTAGGATTGATGGTGTATATGTTAACTTTGAATGGATTTTTCTGCAACGGAGATCCTGCTTCTCCCTTTGCTGTACTTGCTTTAGATGCTGGTGAACATCGCTCTTCGGCAGTTTCGACTATTGGGCTAAAGCGGCTGTTGAATTTCGAATAAAGCTTTGTGTAGACGGTGCTGCTGACTGGCTGCCATCGTTTGTGCTTGCTATCTTGGCCTGCCTTAAATTTCCAACTAGTTCTTTGAGCCATGCCTTCTGGTGGCGTTTCGGCAAAGTGCACACCCCTGTAGAATCCATCTCTCCCATGGATGGCACAAATCTGGTTCTGATTTGGCTTGTTTTTAGCCCTTCTGTTTGGACGGTATGTCCAACCGCATTCATCGCCTGAAGTCTGAGAGTCGCATGATGAATAATCCACCGTTGGAGTGGAGGCACGTCCATCCCCATCTGACCACTCTGCCGATGGATCGTTGTTGACTCTGCATCGAACCTGTGGTCTTTGTCCTTTTCCTTTTTTACTAGAGAGTCTTCTCCCTATTTTCTTTTTTAGATGATGGTAAAATCGCTCTGCACTGGAGTAATCTGGTGTTGGAACTCTGAATGGTCTGTGCAGGCTTATGGAACTTGCATTAGAATCAGAATAATCTATAGAAGGTTCAGGAACCTCCTCTATATCAGACAAGATGTCCATGTTTTTCTTTGCTTTGAGATAATTAAGTTGTGCTTTGTGTTTGGTATTTGCTTTGCCCGTTGAGCTCAAACTTTCTATTACTTCACTGGATAGTGCATTAATTGCACTAAGATGTTTCTGATTTCCATGCACGGGACACGTATACATCGGCTCTACAGTTTCGTTTTCAACATGGAGAGAAATGGGATGATCATTTCGTGCAGTTTGTGATCCGTGTATAGGACATGCATTGACTGTTGTTCTCCCGTCATACCTGGTTTCCTGCTCTTCAGTGAATAATTTGTTTGGGTCATGGGTGTACTGTTGTTGGTAGGAGTCTCGGGCTGGTGCCTCACTTTTGTTCAGGAGATCTTCGTCACCGTATACGCTTGTGCTGGAAGTCTTGAGGCTTGTTGTCTCTGTTACTCTTGACTGTGTCTGTTCATCTGATTCTGTGCTTGGCTGCCCATCTGGCTGCTCTCTCTGTGCCTTTGGAAAATGTTCATCAAATTTTATTGCTGCAGATAAAACAAAAATATTTCAATATCTAACATGACATCATCATTTTACCAGGTTGTGGCATCATCATGTGGTACCAGATTAGACAAATGTTGTGAATACTCATGGACAATTGCATTTAATACAATAAAGTGCCATAACAATGATCCTGAACGTGAATGCCAGAAGTTAATAAACCATTTTTTTCATAACAACTATTAACCTTATGACAAATGAGGTGAAGAAAGCAGATGCTAAAAAATCGTGAACTAATCGCGACTTGAACTCGGCACCCTGGAATTAGAACACCCATCTGGGTTAGTTGATCACCATGACACCAGGTCTTAAGTCTCGTTCTTATACCACACAATTCAACAGCTCCGTTAATTATATTAATTGCAATACAATAAAGTTTATTGCTCTTACCTTCATAAGGCTCACAGTATATTAGCTGATCAGTACTATTGCATTCAGAAGCGGAATCTATAACCAATTGGTAATCATCTTCGTGGTTTTGCAAGTTTTGTACAGATAAAGGCAGCGATAGTTGACTTCGTCTGTCAGATGTTCCTAGTTCACTGTAATCACTTAGTTTTGTTTCATTAGTCTCCTTTATTGGACTTAGACGTTCACTGTTCACCTGGCTCCGTATTTCACTAATAATCATATCTTGCATATTGTGTCTTGGACTAGATGGTGTGAATACTGACGAGCTTGTGATCTGACCTTTTCCTTGTTTTATTGAATCATCTGTTGATTTCTCAGTTTGCTTTTCGTGATTGTGTCTTTGTTTGGAAACATTTTTACTTTTATGTAACTGTTTACTTTGATCGTGGATGTGGGTATCGTCAGTGTGGTTCTTCTTGAAAATCAAAAAATCATCTTCACTTAGGATGATATTACTGGGGTTAACTGTCATAACTCCACTAAAAGAACTGTCACCATCATCACTGTGATTTGACATGGGGTCAATGTCGTACAGTACATTATTGTACCGGGTGGTGCTAGCATCGGGACTTGTACTGGGTTGCTTCAAATGTGTGTTTGGACTTGCTGTGCCATTTTCTTTTGGCTCATGGAGAGTTTCCCTGTTGTAGTTCTTTGGAGAACCCATATCGTCAGACTGTGCGAGTCCATTTTGCTTGTGAGCTGCTGAACTAAGCACACTGTTATATGCCTGTAGACGACTTTTCCTCTCTGGCGAATGAGAATATGCTCCCATCCTAGCTTGCGAGTGTAACCAAGATATGCTGGAGGAGTAATTTCTAGGAGACTTGCTTTTTGGTGACGACTTCTGAAACCGTTTTGGTGAAACAGCGCTACTCTGGTTTGCGTCTGTTTTGTTGGATCTGTTATTTGCTGAATATCTGTTTCGTGAATGTCTGTCACTAGCTTCCTTTTTGTGAGAATTACCTTTTTCTTGATGAGTTTGATTTTTTTCTGTTTTCTTAACATCACCATTTGCTAAGTGATGGCTTTTCTTTGAAGTCTTTTTTGGTAAATATGAGCTCTTAATTTTTGCCGTCCTTGAATGTTTTCCAGACTTGCGTCCACTTTGACTGTCCTGGTCAGAATCTTGGAAGAGTGGATTAATCTTGATGCCCAAGTCTAGCATAGCATTGTCCGGTTCATTTATCAGTTTACTACCTGATCCCGAAGAGCCACTGCTACTTGCAGAATTCTTTATTGACCAATATTCTAGCGCTTTGTTCTTCATCCTGCAAAGATATTTAGATTAAAAAAAGCTGGATTAAGCTTTTGATTTCTGCCAAACTCCTAATGTTGTTAGGACATTAAAGAGCTGCTAGCCTGGCATGATTCTGTTACTTGTCTATGAGTGGCGCTATTCGTTTTTTAACTGTTTGTAACATTTATTTAAGTAGAAGAAATATTCAATTTTGCCCTAGCTTTTAACTGAATGATCATTTTATGGCTGAGCGTTGATTAGATTTAGATTCGATTCGATTCGATTTTATTCCTCTTATTTAAAGTTACATATATAATAATACACAATGTTTCTTTAACATGATAAACACAACATTGAGATGGGGTGGCGGAAGACCAAGAGGTCACCTAGCAACCACTCCTATTTCTACGACATGAATATTTATTTAGTTAATCGAGTGACATTGTTAGCAGCTTGCTGTGAGTCATGTTTAATAAATAAAAGTGTTGCAAATTTATAATAGAAATTATGTTAGTAACTAAAGAAACATATTTGTTATCAATATCTAAATTACTGTTAGTGTATGCAAAATAACCGATAAACTAAAATTAAAATACCTTATAGAATTATAATAAACATAACACAGTAGTACAAGACTTTAAAAGTTGACAAACAGACAATTTAAACACGTCAAAAAATCAATCACAGTTCCACAACATTTGACAACGTTTACAACTGTTGACATCTCGACTACGAATTTAGTAAATCAGTGTTAAAATCTCCAGTCAGATAGACCTATTTGCAAACAGTTACTTGTTCCAGTTTAACAATATTGTATGACAATATCGATCTCATCGATCTGTTAACCCGATCATTTGCCTGAACTTTGTAAAAAGTCTTTTAGAGGGTTAATTTTTTCTTTAAACAGGTAAAAAACACTTCCTTCAACACGACTTATCCCTTCGTCCTTAGAAATTTGATTGTTATGACTCACGCGTGAAAGCTACTGTAACAGAGGTACTATTACGCGTAGAAGACTAGCCTCTTGTTTTATTTTCTATCATCAGAAGTGGATATGTATGGAAACAGTGATATTTTCATGTCCGTATTTATACGATTATTCATCAACAGTAATTACGTTCCAATAAAGCAGAATATTGCCGGATTAGCGGGGTCGTGCACCGCACGTTAAGTCAATCAAAACCGCTAAATGAACATCGACTCGCGTTCATTCCGTTATCATGACAAAGCAAACACGAATTAAAAATGTCGGGAATATTAGCAGAATCTGACTGGGCGCAAAAAACCCATGTTTGCATAGCGCAGCGCCCAACTTCTCTTGGGCTGTTCTGTAGAAACAATGATAGCTTTATGTTTGGTGTCATTGCCCACTGTGTGTAGAGCAGTCGATAAATGCAAGTACATATATTGCAGTGAGTAGTGAACAGTTTATTAAAGTCTTGTAGGTACAGCTTTGTCAGTTATAATCCATTTGCTTATTTGCCCATCCTTCCGTTACTGTCCCAAGTTATGAAAGTATGATTATCTGATTTCATACAACAATATCTTCTTCCGTCAGTTTGGTATGGTTAGCACCTTTAACCCTTTCAGTCCCAAATTATTTTTTTGATAAGAAAAATTTTTTTGGCTTGGTACTTTTGTTCAGTATGTCCATCTTGTTTACACATAATAATTATTTTTTTTTCTACCTGTGCCCGCGTGCTAAATATAGCCTGTATCCCACGGGATACATTGAGATTCAATGGAAGCATAAAATGTGCTTCATTTTGCAACTGCTGATAATTTTTTAAAGTATTTAAGACATTTAGTATGCATGCTATGCTGATCTGTACAAAGTCGTCTCTAAAGTACTGTACCTTGCGCAGTTTTTTATGCTATGTAGATTTTCTAGTTTGCTATTTTATCACCATTTTTAGTCTATTGTTATTGGCTTAAATCAAAATAACTATTAACAGATCAAATAACTGTCAGTCCTAAAAAATTATTAATTTTAAAGGCAGAAAGTATTCTCGTATCCCACGGGATACAACGGGTATTAAAGGGTTAAGGCTGGAATTGATAAAAATCCGGCTGTCTGCTACTCTGCAGGAGTTTGTTTTAACACGTACATGTTTACGAAATCACCTCGAGGCTTGCAAATAACACTAGATAATAATGTGTTATACTTCAGGTGTGGAAACTACATACTCATTACCGCCAGCATTGAACGGTCGTTAAAGAAATTGTCTTATTTTGCTTAACTGCTACGGTAAGACGTTAAGAAACTTGTTCTCGGCGTACTTTTATAGTTTTGCGTGACCACCAACAGCTTGGCATACATTGTAACTATCAATTTTTTCCATCCTTGAAGGTTGGCTTTGTTCTGAACGTGTCAAAATATTGTTTGGTTTAATTTGCACGTTTGCTTTGAATTACACAGGACAAAAAGAAAGAAAGAAAGAAAGACGGTATCCTTCACTGCCATTGAATGGTCTGGTACTTCATAGGTTTTACACGTCAAATGTAGACCTACGTTAAGTCAAATGTAGACTTAGGTAGTTCAAATGTGTCTTGGTAACTCAAATGCAGACTTAGGTAGTTCAAATGTGTTAACAATTGTTTTCAAGAAATCTTAAGCGTTTTTGGTAAGTCAAATGTAGGCACACACGTCAAGTCAAATATCCCATGTCTACATTTGACTTACCTAAGTCACATTTGAGTTACCGAAACATTCAAAATTTCTGTGTCTACATTTGACTTACCTAAGTCACATTTGAACTTTCCTGTGTCTACATTTGACTTACCTAAGTCACATTTGAACTTTCCTGTGTCTACATTTGACGTGTAAAACCTATAGTAGAACTTCATATACAGACTATTATTCGTCTCTTTCTTGCATAGCCTATCATCACGTCTGTGGCATATGAGCCTTTATTCTGGGTTAATTATTAATGTAACTTACGTAGGGAAATTATTTTGACTAAATAAACCGTAGATTGAAAGTGACACAAAGTTATGTGGAACCCATTATTTTGGTTATGTGGACAGTATTAAGTACAATAAAACAGACATATTATGAAAAACAATAAGATGTATTAATAATATTTAGTATGATGTGTGTATTTTATGTTATATTATTTGTTAATAGATCTTATTGTTTTAAATGTAATGTCTACGAAAATAGCTTATATACATACTATATTACATATTACATATTACATACTACATATTACATACTAGCTTATATAAGATAATGTTTTTTTGTGAAAACAGACATTAAAAAATGGTACTGTATTGACTCCCAGTTTTGCTGGCCTTATTGGTCTTTGCTGGCCATAAATAAGTTAACAATTATACAGTTATTAATATATACACCAATTCTACATTTTATTTATCAACGTTTTACAAAAAAAATGTCGGCAGAAAAGAATAAATCGGTTCCCACTTCCCAATGAACAGTGAATCACTAATTAGTTTTTTAAGTAATGCATTAGCACTGTATTAATGAATTAGTTTCTCTCAACAAACATTGTTTATTTTAAGAATGTATTGTTTTCTCTAACAGTTCCAATTGTATGTAAAGTTTGCAGAATATTAGTGAACCTATAACGTTATTTTAATTTAAGAGCAATTATTAAATTGAAATTAAAGAAGATTAAATTTAACATTTTTAAACTTTACCACCTATCCACATTTGAGATACCAATGTCACATTTGACTTGACATGTGTCTACATTTGACTTACCAAAAACGCTTAAGATTTCTTGAAAACCATTGTTAACACATTTGAACTACCTAAGTCTACATTTGAGTTACCAAGACACGTTTGAATTACCTACATCTACATTTGAGTTACCAAGACACGTTTGAATTACCTAAGTCTACATTTGAGTTACCAAGACACATTTGCACTACATAAGTCTACATTTGAGTTACCAAGACACATTTGAACTACCTAAGTCTACATTTGAGTTACCAAGACACATTTGAATTACCTAAATCTACATTTGAGTTAACGTAAGTCTACATTTGACATGTAAAACCTATAAAAGTAAATTATCACTGAAGCAAAAAATTCTTCCACACACTGCGTGGTGCAGAACTACGTACATTACTACCAGAATCAACATTATTTTGCGCGGTTCTCGTCAAGCAAGTTATTGGATAAACTATCTTTGTTAATTAGTTATTGATAACAAATTTATCGTAATTATCTACTTTGGAAACGTGAAAATTATCTAAATTATTGGGAAGTAAAAATTAATTAGGAATAAGATAAGAATAACAGCGAATTTTAATCATTAATATTCAATGTTACAATAACGTTGTATTTTTCATTAAAGTCATGATATGTAATTATGGAATGGGGAATATTATAAATCAAATTATGATTATGTGGTCAGCTAGTTTGCACACGGCACGCTTTTAATGGTGATGACGACAATGACAAGTGTCAGCAGCAGTGATGACGACAATGACAAGTGTCAGCAGCAGTGATGATGACAATGACAAGTGTCAGCAGCAGTGATGATGACAATGACAAGTGTCAGCAGCAGTGATGATGACAATGACAAGTGTCAGCAGCAGTGATGACGACAATGACAAGTGTCAGCAGCAGTGATGACGACAGTGACAAGTGTCAGCAGCAGTGATGACGACAATGACAAGTGTCAGCAGCAGTGATGACGACAATGACAAGTGTCAGCAGCAGTGATGATGGCGGAGAGATAGTAGAGGGGGGCAAATCGTGATTATTTGGTAATGGTAATAATCCGTCAGCGATAATAATGATGATGACAATGACGACAACAGCAATGGTGACGATATCATAGTCAAGTAATGACTTGCACTGTCAACTACTGCCACCCACAACAATGTAGTATAGATATAATAGAAAAAAACGAATTTTAATAAGATAGTTTTAATAAGTTAAAGATAAGTTATCATGCCGACAATGACGATGACGACGACGATGACAGTGGTGATATTGTTACTGTTACCTCGTAGGAGGAGAAAGCTCTCATATTGATATCTTAGCTGTGTTATAATGTTTCTCTATTTAAACTTGAATAAGAGAGTTAGAACCAGAATTAAAGCATGAAATTAACAATCTAATTACTCTGATTAATGAATATCTATAAAAGCAAAAGGAAATAATATTTAGAAACAAAAATCAATCTCTGACAAACTTTGTACAATTAGAGTAAAACAACGACTGTAGATGGCAGCACAGACTAATTCAGTACTTTAGTGAGGTAGACTGACAATTAAATGGATCACATAATACCACAATCGTGTACTCGGTACAATAAGCCACAATTATGACATTAATTACATTATAGGTTGTTTTAGTAGCCATTGCGCTGCGACACTATGACACTAATCAAGTATTTATCAGCATCGTGTATTGCATTAACATCATGATGCTTTTTTATAAAGTAACTTTTTTCAAATTTGCTTTAACCCTTTCAGTCCCAAATTATATTTTTAATAAGAAAATTTTTTTTGGCTTGGTACTTTTGTTCAGTATGTCCATCTTGTTTGCACATGATAATTATTTTTTTCTACCTGTGCCCGCGTGCTAAATATAGCCTGTATCCCACGGGATACATTGGGATTCAATGGAAGCATAAAATCTGCTTCATTTTGCAACTGCTGATATTTTTTAAAGTATTTAAGACATTTAGTATGCATGCTATGCTGATCTGTACAAAGTCATCTCTAAAGTACTGTACCTTGCGCAGTTTTTTATGCTACGTAGATTTTCTAGTTTGCCATTTTATCACCATTTTTAGTCTATTGGTATTGGCTTAAATCAAAATAACTATTAACAGATCTAATAACTGTCAGTTTTAAAATTTTATTAATTTTAAAGGCAGAAAATATTCTCGTATCCCACGGGATACAACAGGTATGAAAGGGTTAAAAGCGGCTGTCACACATTCAGAACATTTTATGACACCAAAGCGCCAATTTAACGACAAGCAAATTGGTCTGGAATGGGTACCGCTGTCTGAAATAAAAACATCGCAAAACGAGTTTCTTTTTGTTAAATGGCGGTTTAGTAGGAATTAGTGGTCATTCGTACTGACAGCTACAAAAACATGGCAGAACGCAAAGTCGTATCACCTAAATAAACGCCCCATACATTCATTACCCAAATGGCTGTTGAAATGGAAGTGTCCCTTAAAAGACGGAAGTATTTTGTATCCTATTGTTACTAAAACGCTCTGTGAAAGTAGAAACATTAAAGGAGAGGTGAAGGAACGCATAGATACTAAATGTTCTGGATTAAGGTGAAGACAAAACACTTCTATACGTAGCCCCTGATTCGGGATAATGAAATTATTTGTTCGTCTCGCTATTCGTAAAGTGTTCCGCGTCTTATATAAACATACTTGCACTTTCTTGGGGGTTTTTGACGAAAAGTATTTATTAGTTTTAGGAAGTTAGCGCGGCGGGAGGGTAAGATTTAGCTGCACGTGGTGTTTTCGGGTAGATTTACGAAATTAATATTATTCGGAATTAATAATGATTACATAACGTCACTGTGGTCAACTTATAATGATTATGACATGGCATATTAGTATTATAACAGCACTTTAATCAATAGTCGTAGATGTTACACTGCTTTTTTGTGTGTATAAATGTGATTTTTTTGTCTTGTTAGAATTTTGTTAGTGTTAAAATTAAGCAGAAATTGATTAATGATTGTAGATCTTAAAGTAGATTTAATGCTGAACCGATGTGGTAGACGACTTTGCTTTACCAACTTGTTACGCGATAGTAGTACTTAAGACGCGTTGCTGTGGTGCACTTAACCATTGACCTACAACAACTGCGCGTGCGCACAACGAAATCGCGAAAAGGTTTATTAATAAAAAGTTGTTTATTATGAAGTCTTTATAATCAAACAAATAATTTAATTGTTACTCTGGAAAAGCTCGTTCTTAAGCATGATTTAACTAGGGGAATTTTTTACAGCCGCTCATGGAGGCGAGTAATATAAAATGACATGTTTACTGTACTTTAATGCTGACTGCCAGTTGACATTAGTTTATTGTGGAAATTGTTTGGCCATGTGAATTGTTTACACAGTGATGCACAATTATTACAGAAATAAATAAGACATGATCTTATCAATATTGATTGAAATGAGTGTCAAAAAATCTCACTCTTAAAAGTTAGTTTAACTGACTATAATTATAACACGTTGTGCACAGTTTAGGTATGTAGGCCTGCTAATTCTATAGGTTTTACACGTCAAATGTAGACACAGGAAAGTTCAAATGTGACTTAGGTAAGTCAAATGTAGACATAGGAATTTCGAATGTGTTTTGGTAACTCAAATGTGACTTAGGTAAGTCAAATGTAGACATGGGAATTTCGAATGTGTTTTGGTAACTCAAATGTGACTTAGGTAAGTGAAATGTAGACATAGGAATTTCGAATGTGTTTTGGTAACACAAATGTGACTTAGGTAATTCAAATGTAGATGCGGTACTTTGAATAAATCGGTAATTAAGTTATTTAATTGCAAATTAGAAAAAGATAAAACCAAATTAAAATTATATTTTTTGGTCATGGTGCTATCGGCAGCATCACTTCCCAATAAACAGTGAATCACTAATTAGTTTTTAAGTAATGCATTAGCACTGCATTAATGAATTAGTTTCTCTTAAGAAACATTGTTTATTTTAAGAATGTAGACACATGTCAAGTCAAATGTGACATTGGTATCTCAAATGTG
>JAQGDQ010000626.1:0-38375 GCA_030141605.1 Tubiluchus corallicola | reverse complement strand
ATATAATAGGAAAAAATACTACCGGGTTCAGAGAGCAGCATTTGAGTATCACTTCTGGAAAACTTTTGTCGAACTAATATGACGCTATTAGCCTGTAAAATTTTTTGTGCAGCAGGTGGCGCTTCAAATGCGTACAAAGTAGTTTGTTTTAATTTTAATGCGTTTATGAACATCACTTTTATAAAAAGCTTTTTTTTTTACTTTTTGTTCAAATTTTTTTTAGCGCGTTGGCACACCAACGTTTAAAATTTACCAAACATCCAACATACATGGGTTTTGACCCCAAAAATAGTTATGTTTGATAAATTAAATGCAATACTTCTGCCCGAAAACCTTAATATAGCTGCCTTAGGAACTAATGATCTGTTGAAGTTGTTATTATTCGGTAAAGATGAATTTAACTATGTTGCTTACTGTAAAATATTGCAATGCATACGTGACTTTATATTACGTACTAAACGCTTCCAGTAGTTTCTATCTGATATGAAATGCATCAGTCTTAAATATTCGTACATTAATATTTTCTAACCGTCATTTTCTACTAATGTCTAATGTATCACTGTAGTAAAACTTGTCAGCTTGTGTAGTTATAGTCTATTCTTACTGTAAATGTTACTAATGTCTAATGTAATGTTGTAGTAAAACTTGTCAGCTTGTGTAGTTATAGTCTATTCTTACTGTAAATGTTACTAATGTCTAATGTAATCTTGTAGCAAAACTTGTCAGCTTGTGTAGTTATAGTCTATTCTTACTGTAAATGTTACTAATGTCTAATGTAATCTTGTAATAAAACTTGTCAGCTTGGGTAGTTATGGTCTATTCTTACTGTAAATGTTACTAATGTCTAATGTAATCTTGTAGTAAAACTTGTCAGCTTGCGTAGTTATAGTCTATTCTTACTGTAAATGTTACTAATGTCTAATGTAATCTTGTAGTAAAACTTGTCAGCTTGCGTAGTTATAGTCTATTCTTACTGTAAATGTTACTAGTGTCTAATGTAATCTTGTAGTAAAACTTGTCAGCTTGTGTAGTTATAGTCTATTCTTACTGTAAATGTTACTAATGTCTAATGTAATCTTGTAGTAAAACTTGTCAGCTTGTGTAGTTATAGTCTATTCTTACTGTAAATGTACTAATGTCTAATGTAATCTTGTAGTAAAACTTGTCACCTTGTGTAGTTATAGTCTATTCTTACTGTAAATGTTACTACTGTCTAATGTAATCTTGTAGTAAAACTTGTCACCTTGTGTAGTTATAGTCAATTCTTACTGTAAATGTTACTAGTGTCTAATGTAATCTTGTAGCAAAACTTATCACCTTGTGTAGTTATAGTCTATTCTTACTGTAAATGTTACTAATGTCTAATGTAATCTTGTAGTAAAACTTGTCACCTTGTGTAGTTATAGTCTATTCTTACTGTAAATGTTACTAATGTCTAATGTAATCTTGTAGCAAAACTTATCACCTTGTGTAGTTATAGTCTATTCTTACTGTAAATGTTACTAATGTCTAATGTAATCTTGTAGTAAAACTTGTCACCTTGTGTAGTTATAGTCTATTCTTACTGTAAATGTTACTAATGTCTAATGTAATCTTGTAGTGAAACTTGTCACCTTGTGTAGTTATAGTCTATTCTTACTGTAAATGTTACTAATGTCTAATGTAATCTTGTAGTAAAACTTGTCACCTTGTGTAGTTATAGTCTATTCTTACTGTAAATGTTACTAATGTCTAATGTAATCTTGTAGTGAAACTTGTCACCTTGTGTAGTTATAGTCTATTCTTACTGTAAATGTTACTAATGTCTAATGTAATCTTGTAGTAAAACTTGTCACCTTGTGTAGTTATAGTCTATTCTTACTGTAAATGTTACTAATGTCTAATGTAATCTTGTAGTAAAACTTGTCACCTTGTGTAGTTATAGTCAATTCTTACTGTAAATGTTACTAGTGTCTAATGTAATCTTGTAGTAAAACTTGTCAGCTTGTGCAGTTATAGTCTATTCTTACTGTAAATGTTACTAATGTCTAATGTAATCTTGTAGTAAAACTTGTCAGCTTGTGTAGTTATAGTCAATTCTTACTGTAAATGTTACTAATGTCTAATGTAATCTTGTAGTAAAACTTGTCACCTTGTGTAGTTATAGTCAATTCTTACTGTAAATGTTACTAGTGTCTAATGTAATCTTGTAGTAAAACTTGTCACCTTGTGTAGTTATAGTCTATTCTTACTGTAAATGTTACTAATGTCTAATGTAATCTTGTAGTAAAACTTGTCACCTTGTGTAGTTATAGTCAATTCTTACTGTAAATGTTACTAGTGTCTAATGTAATCTTGTAGTAAAACTTGTCAGCTTGTGTAGTTATAGTCTATTCTTACTGTAAATGTTCTTGTAAATAGTGTATAAAGTCTGTTGTGGTGAGGATCCTAAATCATTTTGTTCAAACTGTCTGATCCAATCCTAAATAAATTATGTTTAAACTAAGGTAAAATTCTACAGACAACGACTTTTCAGTTGCCTGCTTTGTTAAGCTGACTGAAATGCACGATTTTTTATTGAAAAAAATGAGAGTTGATGATTATACGACTTTTGTAATTCAAGTTCTAATGACTTTACGAAATATCTTGTAAGTTGGCTGGAAAAAGTTGGACATTCACAACTCAGGTGGCTTCATCGAGCGCCCAAAACTGAAAGACGAAAGAAGGTAATTCCGAATTTCCCTAAAAAATACAGCTAGAAGTATAGCTATAACTATTGAATATTTTTATCTAAGACTTTTAACTAGAATTGCATATGAGCGTTCATAAGTGATCAGCTCCTTGTCACAGATCGAAGGTGATCACCAATTTCCTCAGGGAGAAGACATCGCCGTACTTGAATGGCCTGGAAACAGCCCGGACCTCAATCCGATAGAGAATCTCTGGGAGATATTGAAGGATAAGGTAGCAGACAGACAGCCATCAAGTGCTGAAGACTTGCAAAGAGTTATCAAGGACGTTTGGGTTAAAGAAATTACTTCCAAGTACTGCCAAAACCTAATTTCCAGTATGCCTCTTAGGATGAAGGCAGTGATTGACAACTTCGGCGGCCATACAAAGTACTAAAATGTTCAAGGACTGTGACTATTTTTGGATGAAAACATACAAACTATGCTGTAGTGTATTTTTCTAAAAGAATAAATGAATAGTTTTTAGAATGAACCGTGTTAAACGATGGTTTTGTCAATTTTCATGAAAAAAATCACTTTGGTCTTAAACTTTTGCAAATGTAATGGTGTTAATTCACCTGGATTGACTATTATACAGGTTTCATTTCATGTAAAAAGCTTGAAAATAGACCCAGGACTAGAGGTGACATGCGTTTGGAATGTGCAGTACGTGTCCATGTGGATCTCTCTTCTTTGCTCTCATACTACTGTATATTGTCCAAATATTGAAAAGTTCAGCGATCTAATTGTACAGGTACCGCCAGGTAAGCTGGGTGAGCAGTCACAGCATCACGTATGAAGATGAAGTTTAAACACACATCAGTGAATGGCTGGTGTAATGACATGCGATGGAATTTAATGAACCGTCAGACTCCATTGAAATTTAGTCCAAATTTACTTGCAGGTAAACAAATCGTGATTTTGCTGAAAGGTATAGCAATAATGAGATTAAACGGAGGCAAAATCACGTTCATTTTGCTGTAAGAAACGAAGCTTACGGGTTGATGGCTTACAATAGCAGTTGTTGATGATCGTTTTCTCAAATTCATTAATAATTAACCCTTTCATACCCGTTGTATCCCGTGGGATACGAGAATATTTTCTGCCTTTAAAATTTATAAAATTTTAAAACTGACAGTTATTTGATGTGTTAATAGTTATTTCGATTTAAGCCAATAACAATAGACTAAAAATGATGATAAAATGGCAAACTAGAAAATCTACATAGCATAAAAAACTGCGCAAGGTACAGTACTTTAGAGACGACTTTGTACAGATCAGCATAGCGTGCATACTAAATGTCTTAAATACTTTAAAAAATTATCAGCAGTTGCAAAATGAAGCACATTTTTCGCTTTTGCTGTGTTTTTAAAAAAGTTTTTCTTATTAAGAAATAATTTGGGACTGAAAGGGTTAAGGTTGATTGACTTCATATTGTCAAATGACTGCAAATTTTGCAGCTTAGTTAAATGAGAATGAAACATTCTTAACACGCGAGTTTATAAAAAGACTTTCGTGAATTTGTCTTTCTTTGTATGTCGTACGTGACGCTGTACTGGCGTATGAGTGGCGTTATTTTAAAGCCGTAGTAGCATCTATTAGTTTACTAATCTTCCTATTGGCGGCACTGGTCGTTGATTAACCATTTCAGAACTTTTCGTTCATAAATTGTGAGCGACACTGCATGGTGCCATCCTGGTCCATTTCCCATTAGAAAGAGAATGGAAACTTTAAGGAGATATCAATCACATCGTATTACTTTGTAAACAGAGCGTCTAAAGATTCTTAAATATATGCTAATAACCGTTGTAATTATACGGCTTGCAGAGCTGCAGCCATTCTAAGCACAATGAACCTTTTAACAGTTTCGTTATGCGCACGCGCAGTTGCTGCAGGTCAAAGGTTAAGTGTATCACAGCAACGTGTCTCAACTACAACCGTCACGTGACATGTGAGTAAAACAATGCTGTCTGCCATATTTTTTCAGTAACTTCAGTTGTTTTACGTCGTCTTTGTTCAATTGTGCATTAGTCTGTGCCTAGAGTGATTTACTAGCAGGATCTTGCTTGGAACAAGAAAAAATAAACTGGGTAATGTTCTAGATTGCTTTTAAAACTGTTACTTTTCACAGTAGCTTACAGTAGCTTGGGCTGCAAGGCGTTGTCAAGCATACACAAATGCGTTGACTAGCACGCTTAACCTCTGACCTTCTCACGATCATCATCAATCGCAGGAACTGTGAAAAAGCTTACTAAGGAATTGTTTCTAATTACTTTCAGATATTACGAAAAAGAAACGTCATTGAAGCATCAATTGAGTTTACTTCAATCTGGGTTTATTGAAAACACAGTAGAAAATTCACGTGTCAATCTCATGGAGTCTGGAGACCAATTTTAACTGACAAACTGCATAAATTTGAGAAAATCGTTGCGGATGTGAAAATTACCAACTGCCACATTTCTACTTCTTCACTCTCCGTTTATTTTCTTTGTAAGTCATTATACGTAATGATATTTAAGAACAGGTTTGAAATGACTTGACAAATTATTCCTTGCTGGTGTATCATTTCTGAGATGAGTAATGCCCATTATCAACATGACAACAGATTTGACTAGACCTTGTAGTTTTTTAGCGCAGTGCAAGCAGAAAGAGAATTAATATCTGCAGCTGTACCACCGCCATCATCATCATCATCATTGGAGTCAGAGGCCCTCTGATGTGACTCGTGCAATCACTTCAGACCATTGTTACCCTGCCACCCACAACCTCCCATTTAGTCCATGTTGCCCTGTCGCCCACAACCTCCCATTAACTTCATGTTGCCCTGTCACCCACAACCTCCCATTAACTCCATGTTGCCCTGCCACCCACAACCTCCCATTTAGTCCATGTTGCCCTGTCGCCCACAACCTCCCATTAACTCCATGTTGCCCTATAACCCACAACCTTCCATTAACTCCATGTTGCCCTATAACCCACAACCTTCCATTAACTCCATGTTGCCCTGTCTCCCGCAACCTTCCATGTCTCTGTATTTTTGATATCTAATGGTGTGTTGATAAGATCTTTTTTAATGAAATTGATGTAAGTCAGCAGCTGTCCTCCTCTTCTTCATCATCATCATCATCATCATCATCATCTCCTGGAGTCACACGTCGTTTGACATGACCCTCCTGATCACTTTACTCCATGGTGCCTTGTCACCCACAACCTCCCATGTCTCTGGAGTCACACGTCGTTTGACATGACCCCCTGATCACTTTACTCCATGGTGCCCTGTCACCCACAACCTCCCATGTCTCTGGAGTCACACGTCGTTTGACATGACCCCCTGATCACTTTACTCCATGGTGCCTTGTCACCCGCAACCTCCCATGTTTCTGTATTTCTGCTATCTAATTGTGTGTTGATAAGATCTTTTTGGATGAAATTGATGTAAGTCAGCAGCTGTCCTTCTTGCAGCTTCTTTTCTTCGTGCAGTGCTTCTTTGAAAGCTAATTTTAATGGACTGTCATCTGGTAGTCGTATAACATGTCCTGTCCATTTTAATCTTTTCCTTTTGATTTTAACTGTCCAGTCCTCTGCCTTTGACTTTATTATAAAAGTTCTGATTTGATATTTTTTCTGGAATGTTCCTGTAGTTTCTTCTTTGAAATAGATTAATTTCTGATCTGATTTCTGATCAGCTATAACAGTTTTCATTTTAATATTTTAAAGGAAAATGTGCGGGTTGTTACACCAAACGTGATCACATACTTCGTGAGAGAGGCTAAATCACGATCACCCCTCTGAACGTTAAACATCTCATCATGAGATAATATATTAATACGTTAATCATATAGATTATGTAATGACTAATGTAATTCAATAGTAAGACTCACCTTATCTGGTCACCGAGTTTAGTAATAATTTCTCACAGAGTGGTTATTTTCATCACGCAAGCAAACGTAGGTTAAGTTTATCCGACGTCAATTGTTCATTCATTTGCAGGCATATTTCATCACTCTCGGGTTGTTTAGCTTTGATGTTGATGTGCAGGTCGACAACTCGTGGTATCTGGTGGTCGATGAGGTTGGTCACTCTGCTGGTCACCTGGAGGTCGATGAGGTTGGTCACTCTGCTGGTCACCTGGTGATCGATGCGGTTGGTCACTCTGCTGGTCACCTGGTGGTCGATGGGGTTGGTCACTCTGCTGGTCACCTGGTGGTCGATGCGGTTGGTCACTCTGCTGCTCACCTGGTGGTCGATGCGGTTGGTCACTCTGCTGGTCACCTGGCTTTTCTGTTTGATTTAGCGCTGTGACAGCCAATTATCCTGAAGAGAAAAATGAGCAATGGAACACCGTGAGAAGGTTTCTCCTATTACTGCAAGAGTAACTGAATACATTTTTTTCAAATTATCGTGAGTATTTAGTGGAATTGGGCAAACTGTGCCTGATGTGAAAAAGAGCTACTAGTACCCACTTAACCCTTATAGGGTCACGATTTTTACAACCGATTTTGGTAACCTGGGGGGGGGGGTGTAAAAAATTACCCCCACCATAATTCGTAAATTACTTTTGATAAACCGCCGTGTTTCATTAGTAAACAGCAACAGCATAATTTGTGGTTATGCTGACCACCATAGGATACATTATACCTCTGCTTAAAGTCACGTGACTTACTAGTAATACGAAATTTAAATTCACTTAGTTACGTTCCCTTATCTATGCTGGAGTAACTGTAGACAACCGACATTACTAGCGCGTGTGCAAAAATCATTGTTATTTTGAATTTATTGTCTACTACTTTCTTCTTTTAGGTGAAGTGAAGTAATTTGAGTAACTGACATTTTGTCTTATCAGATACATCGCCCGTATAATGTATAGACAAGCGAAGTAAAGTTTCGACAATTTTAAAAAATCGACCTATTGCATTTTCACTTTTATTCCGTGGTGAGACAATGCGCCTAAAATAAATAACTGAAAGTATTTTGTGCACAAAACATATTTAGAAAATGTCATAGAAAAGGTTTACTGGGATGCGTATGGTAAAAGGGTAAAATGCAAAATTGGGTCTGAGGGTAACTTTTAACCCCACGGTGACCCTATAAGGGTTAAGCAACAGTATTGTTGCTCCAATAAAAACATCTGCAACGTTTCAAACGGGATGCTGGCCGTTATTTTAATATTAAGAATTTGATTTCCTCATCACCTTGTGTATCTGATATACATGCAACGAGAAACACAGTCCTACTGATTTTTGTTACAAAACTGTGTAAGTGTGAACGCTCCTTTTTGATAATTTTGCATGTTAGATTTTCATGTTACAAGTTTTGACTATTTTGCCTCAAACACTATTAGCAAATGCACTAATTATTATCGTATAATAATTATTATTATTACAGTTATAATGCAGTTAAAAGTTATCAGTCTATCACTACATGTCATGAATATTAAAATGGACGTTAGAGTTTGGCAGCATTTTGTTCACTGTTGTTTACAAAGAGACAATTTGATCAAGTCATCATCATGTTAATATGCTGCAGTTGCTTTCGAATATCATTACGCGCGTGTGTGTGTGTGTGTATGTGTGTATGTGTGTGTGTGTGTGCGTGTGTGTGTGTGTGTGTGCGTGTGTGTGTGTGTGTGTGTGTGTGTGTGTGTGTGTGTGTGTGTGTGTGTGTGTGTGTGTGTGTGTGTGTGTGTGTGTGTGTGTGTGTGTGTGTGTGTGTGTGTGTGTGTGTGTGTGTGTGTGTGTGTACGTGTATTAGCCAGATCACTTCGTAATTTCAAAACTAGGAACAATAATTTTTGCACAGTATGCGTGTCCGTCAAGTTTAATTCTATTCATGTTAATTTGTTCTCAAATTACGCGCGTGTGTGTGTGCGTGCGTGTGTGAGTGTGCGTGCGTGTATTAGCCAGATCACTTCGTAATTTCAAAACTAGGAACAATAATTTTAGAACAGTATGCGTGTCCGTCAAGTTTAATTCTATTTCGTATTTTTCCGTATCATTAGAGAATGCTAAACTTACCTTCCCTTAGAACGTGTGCGTTTCCTCCGTCTGCTGCTGGAGACTGAAGTTCTACACACAAGTTCACGCTGGGAGCCACAGGTGAATCGTCTAAACCAAACACTATCTCACAAGTGTAAGCTCTCCCTGGCAGCAGCGCACCCAAGCGGCCAAGCGTGAAAGCTCCTTCAGCATTTCACAATATCGCTCTCACAAGGCGGGAATTCTTCACAAGGACAATGGATAGAGTATACAAAAAGAAGTACTGTTAGATTTCACAACAGAAAGATGCTATTGGAGAGTTTCAGTATTTAAGTTTCATAGACAAATTCGTGTGAAATCTCCACAACACTAAACAAATTCTGCTCTCAGCGCCACCATGCTGAGTTAATATGATCTTCTTTTTCGTTTTTAACGTACCTGATTAAAGCTTTCTCAGTTTGATCTAAGTTTGTATGAGACAGAATACAACGGGTTACTGTTAGCAGGTAACCTCGTGCTAGAGAGTACATTTCTTTTTAGTTGACGCGAATAGGAATAAAATCGAAGCTTAATCATTTAATGACATGGCCACTCAGTCTCAATTGAACAATGATAACACATACATCATGTATCAGATGTTCTTCATTACCGACCACAACGATGGTTCGTCACGTGACTTAGAGGTTTGCGTGTCTTTTTGTTGTTCATTAAAGGAAAAGTCAACCTTTCTAGAAGGTTAGTCTTATTTCAATGTTTGCAAAAAAATGTTAGAACGATTTAGTAATAAAACTGCAATAAGCACCATAACTAGTAAAATCACTTTAAAGTCGCGAGCATTTCATCCTTGGACGCTGTCATTTTCAATGTCCATGCTTCTTCCAATGACGTCATTCGTCTTGAAGAAAATTAACGCAGTGTTAATGTTCATCAAAAGTATAATACGTTTTTACGTACGAATTAGATAGCTATTTCGTGCTATTTTTGCGTGAACATTGGGTAAGCTTCAAATAGTTTAAGCAGCGCGCGCTTACGGAAAGCCACGATGCACTTACGGAAAGCCACGATGCACTTACGAAAAGTCACGAAGTCCCCCGAAGGTCGACAACCATCTAAATGTATCTGATCATTCTGATTAAGGAGAATTTTTCTTATAAGCTCCCGTTTTTAAACAAAAAAAGACTGACAAGTATCTAACCTTTAATCCCGTTTGAATGTGTGCAACAATTTTTCCCCCGGACTGCTTGGTAGACAGCAAACCCTTGGGTGATGTAATGATTCACTAACCACTATGCGGTGTACTTAACCGCTATGAAAGAGGAAAAAATATCAAATACAATTATAGGCCGTAATAAATTTTACTTCATTAGATTCTGCCGCTTGTTGTTGTACGCATGCGTGAAGAATATGGAATTTTATAATTGTTTCTGTATTACGGATATGTCACATTTTGCCTCCTGTTTAAACATTGACACTGTACATGTGTTACTGGTCAGTGTTACAGGTGAAATGACCACAATCTACTTGACCATTGATTTTGTTACTTACGATTGAAGTAAAAGTTGAAAGGAAAATATATAACTATTGTGTGCATTAGTGGATGTCTGTCATTTAAAGCACAAGAAAACCCTCCACTTACATAAAGCTTAAAAAATTCGTCTCGAAATTTTATACCACTTACATACTACCTTTTCGTATGCAGGGCTTGCATCGGCAGTAACGCTGTACAAAACGTGTAAATTTAAACTCCCGCGACGACAGTTAGGCGCAGCCATTTTAATGGTAGGTCGTTTGAAACAAGTTTAGATAACATTACGTAAAATTTGTAAAAATTATCAGAGCAACCGTAGCATACATGTTGCTAATTAAGTAAAATTTTAAATTGCTGTATTTTAAACAAAAATACGTCAAAAGGATTTGTTTGTCAAATTGTTTAGTGACTAGGAACGATGAGAATTAAGAACATTATACTTATTTACTTGCAGTATTATAGTTTATTGATCTGTATTATCATTTTACATTTTGCAACTTTTGCACAAGTTTAGATACAATCAGTTAATTTTAATACGTGCCTATGTTGCATTGTTAAGAGATAGACTGACAGTTACTATTTTTATTTCAGTTATTGGAGTTACTGATGGATTTGAAGTTCAAGTCTAGGTTTTCAATGAGAATAAAAGTGATTTCAATTGAAATTCACTGTAGAAATTGAAAAACTTAAGTTCTTATTAACGTTGTTTGTGAAATCTAAACAAGAAGTGTTGTACTTAATGTGTTTCTTGATGCTCAAAGTTGGTTTAAGTTTTAGTAACATTTGTATACTACTTTACTCGGGATTATTCATTGAGTTCACTAGCACTTGATTTACTTGCCAGTAGGCACACTGTCAACTACAGTTAATACTACTTCTAAATTCTAGGTGAACACTTATTTAGCTTGACTTAGTTAACAGAATTTGTTTTCAACTTTAAAGAAGGGAAGGTGTAACAATACCATAGATATGGTTTATGTAGATCAAAGATCTCGGTGATTGCTAAGGAGTGTTCTGCATTCTAGACTGTCTTGCTGCTCTGATTTTCTTTGTTTAAATTCCTAATTAGTTTAATAAATATACTTTATTATGCACGCAATTGTCTGGTTGCTAATATTATTGTAGCGTGTAGCAGATTAGACCGCAATTGTAAATTTTGAAGCCAAGTTTAACTAAAAGAAAGGGAATATGAAAAAAGTCGCTGAGTTTAAATCTGAATCCGCGAAGCCTGGATCAAACCTCGACGTAGCACACAGGATAGGACAGACAGACAGTTGTGTTTTTACCAGGTTTCAATATTATCCTAATATTTCATCAACTAACCAGTCAATTTCAACACTTCTGCGTTACGCATACACGATATCGTGCGCATTTGATTTCAGAAAGAACGCATTTTATGCGCATGCGCGCTGAACGCCAAAGTATCACAAACGATTGGATATCAAAGAAGTACAATACTAATGTCTTTTCTAAGACTGGAGTTCTGATGCAATAGGTGAATGCGAGATGAGTGGTCACTGTAGTTGCACGTGAACAAAAAAGAAAAGTCCTTTTGATGAGCGTCGTTACATGCATATGGTCACTCTAGTTGTATGTGAACAAAAAAGAAAGGTCCTTTTGAAGAGCGTCGTTACATGCATATGGTCACTGTAATTGTATGTGAACAAAAAAGAAAAGTCCTTTTGAAGAGCGTCGTTACATGCGCATGGTCACTGTAATTGCAAGTGAACAAAAAAGAAAAGTCCTTTTGAAGAGCGTTGTTACATGCGCATGGTCACTGTAGTTGCAAGTGAACAAAAAAGAAAAGTCCTTTTGATGAGCGTCGTTATTTACAACACTCGCTGCTGTACTTGGAAGCAAACACCGCATTGATGTTGTACTTGGGACTAACTTCAGCCTGGCGGGTGGAAGCCATTGACTCATGATTGTGCGCCACATTATTTTTGCAAAATCGGGTGCAGAGTGGGCAATCTCAAAAACCGAAGTCTTGGAAAAAACCCTGTGAAGTAATAATTGAAATTTGCGAGAATAATAACTGTATCATGAAATGATTGAAATCCAATTTAACCGGAGAGAAACATGGATAAAAGCGAGAAGTTTCAAGTTTTGTATAACATTGTAGCTACAATCATAGGCGGAGCAGCCGTCGCAGGCAATGCTTTAGTGATAACATCCGTAGCTAAGTTCAACAGGTTGCAGTTCTGCCGCAACTATCTACTTGCATCTCTTGCAGTAGCAGACATGCTGTATGGAGCTGTCATTGTGTTCAAATCTCTTTACTGTATCGTAGACGAAAATTGCAGAACAATCTACACAGTACCGCTGGATTTTTACTTCGCAACTTGCAGTTTATACAATCTGGGTGCCGTTGCATTCGAACGCTACATTGCCGTAATGAGACCGTTGCAGTATTCACGATTAGTTACAGCAAAGGCCGCTAGGTGGACAATAGTGATCGCGTGGTGTTTCAGTGTAGTTATTCCCGTGGGTGTAATGTTATCAGCACCACCGGGAAACGATACTGTTGACGTTACCAAAGGTACTGTTGTTTTTTTAATTATAACTTTGCTCTTTAATTTCATTCCTTCTATTGTTCTGATAATTGTTTATCTGAAAATATGGCGGGAAGCTACCAGGCAGTTTAATCGCATAACAACCGAGTTTCAAGCCTTACAGGCACCACAAGATTCTGCACCATTGAAGGAAAATAAAGCAACCACCACCATTGGTATCGTCATGCTTGGTTTTACAATTTCGGCTGTTTTGTATGCCATGCTAATGGTCGTCAAAGGAGCGTGTTCTACTTGTGATACACGTTGGTTTCTGCAGGTCAATTTTCTAATCATCTACGGTAATTCTGCCCTTAACCCGATTGTTTACGCCTGGAAAAATGAAGATTTTCGTCACGCATTTCGTTGTTTGTTGACGTCTACAAGATTAAATAACTAAGACTGTGGATAATGTAATTGTATATTTTTTAGGTGCTGCCATCTATGAACTAATCCTTTTACATTTTACTAGCTAAACTCACCCCCAGTATAATTGTACGGTCCAGTGAATGCATATTCACTGGATCTCTACCTATTTTAAAGTAATGGTTTTGTGAAGCCTGTGCAAGTCAGCATAGTCACCTATACCTATATACTGACTGGTTTTACTTTCTAGTTACTCTTACTCTCACTCTCACTCTCACTCTCACTCTCTCTCTCTCTCTCTCTCTCTCTCTCTCTCTCTCTCTCTCTCTCTCTCTCTCTCTCTCTCTCTCTCTCTCTCTCTCTCTCTCTCTCTCTCTCTCTCTCTCTCTCTCTCTCTCTCTCACTCTCTCTCTCTCTCTCTCTCTCTCTCTCTCTCTCTCTCTCTCTCTCTCTCTCTCTCTCTCTCTCTCTCTCTCTCTCTCTCTCTCTCTCTCTCTCTCTCTCTCTCTCTCTCTCTCTCTCTCTCTCTCTCTCGTCTGTCTCTCTGTCTCTCACTCTCTCATTCTCAGTGTTCAGTGTTCAGTGCAGCAGCCATTCTACTCCTGTGTCTGTGGTTAATAAACACTTTTCTGTGCAAATATGTAGTATAGTTTTTTATTCTTGTTCTACAAAGTGAGTGATCTACAACTTCAAACATGACTTTCACAAAGACAATGTGTTATCGTAATTATCACAATTATATGTATTAGAGCCAAGTTGTACTAGAGAAATGATTTTCTCCGAATCCATAGTAATGTTTTTTTAATTTCTCATCTTGTCTTTGTGATGGAAGTATTAAAAGTGTCGCACAGATTATCGAGAATTATTTTTTGTTGTAAAGAAGTGTAAGAACTGTTAAGATTAAGAAGAATGAGAAAAAGAATGTTGTTGTTGTTTGTTGTTGTTGTTGTTGTTGTTGTTGGTGTTGTTGTTGGTGTTGTTGGTGTTGTTGGTGTTGTTGGTGTTGTTGGTGTTGGTGTTGGTGTTGGTGTTGGTGTTGGTGTTGGTGTTGTTGTTGTTGTTGTTGTTGTTGGTGTTGGTGTTGGTGTTGGTGTTGGTGTTGGTGTTGTTGGTGTTGTTGGTGTTGTTGGTGTTGTTGGTGTTGTTGGTGTTGGTGTTGTTGGTGTTGGTGTTGGTGTTGTTGTTGTTGTTGGTGTTGTTGTTGGTGTTGTTGTCGGTGTGGCGGTGGCGGGTGGCGGTGGTGGCGTTGGCGATACGTTTGGTTGTTGTTGTCGTCGTCGTCGTCGGTGTTCGCCATTATACCCCATGTGTGGGGTTTTGTCAGTGTAGTTCTTTTCTTCATTGTAATGTATTACAATGTTTATGTAATGTTTTGTAGCTTGTAATTGTAATTGTATTGATTGTAAATCGTCAATAAAATATTATATCATTGTAATATAATGTATATGGCAATAATAAATTCTAAATTCGATCAAATTATTTTCCATTTTGTTTCTTAGCTGTTTAAGGGTAAACAAGATAATCTTTTGTATCCTACTCCACTTTGAACCACGGCAAAGTCAATTTGAACACATTTTAAACATATGTAGGTATTAAGTCCAGTGTGAACCTGACTTAATAACCTGATTTTAATTTTGTAGCCAAGGTGGCTCCATCTAGCTAGAAAGTTTAAAGTGTTGGCATTGACCTGGTTACGTTTTTCATTATGCTGTTCTGTTGAATGAGTGAACATGAGTCTTGTACAAGCTAGTGAAATTTTTCATTTAGATACGCCGCAACGTTGTAAGTTTACTTCTATTAATTTTATTTTAATTTATTCACTGATATTTATGAATGTACTAAACTACGTAACAATCTAACTAAATTAGCCAATGTCAGTCACCTTTGCCTTTCTATTTTTTTTACATATTACAGAAATAAAGATCAGTGGTTTATATAAAATTCAACTGAGACTTTTGAAGTTGTTAAAAATGCCTAGTTAAACCCCCCCCCCTCAAAGCCCCGAAGAATCTCTTCGCCAACTTTCTCTCTCTCTTTCCTAGACTTTTCACGCCAATACTCGGCTTCTGTTAAAGTGCGTTTATCTCTGCTGCGGTTCTCTCGTGGACCTGAACCTGTAAAACCAACATTTTAAATTAAGATGTTTGGTTTGTGCCATCAAATAGTTTACCACTTTAAAAAGTGTCGGATTTCTATCAATTGTGAGCTTGAAATTTTTTTTAATTGAACGGTGAGAGTGAATTCCACTTCCGCCTGTTTTATTTTTATTTCCATTTTTATTTATTCGCTAAATTATTTACATTTTTGATGTTTATCAAATCCACTAAGCAAAATCAAAATTGCCAGAAGCATCATCATTGCTCTGTGGAATGTTGTCGCTGTTGTTGCTGGTGCTGATGGTGGTGGTGGCGTCGGTAGAGGTGGTGGCTGTTGTTGCTGCTGCTGCTGCTGCTCCTGCGGATGTACGCTGAATCACTATCACATCCGGTGGGCAAGTTCAATGGGGGAACTACCGACACGGTAACGGAGAGTTTTCTCAACTAAGGAGTGTACTTCAGTACACCAGAGTATTTCAAAGCTCTGTTTATTCACAATTTCTTACGGCTTTAAGAAATACGGCTTTTAATGTTGACATCTATGCTAGATGCATGCATACCAAGTGTCAAAATTTCCATTTTCCTATTTGAAGGGTTTGGAAGTAGTAAGAACCCGAGTATGTGCCCGGAAAAGTGCTTGTTGTTAGCTTTTTTAAGTTTTATGTCTTAATTTCAGAGTCAAGATGTACCTGTACAAACTCGACATTATTAATAGTTTCTGCTAATAAGTTTTGAAGATGTAAATTTCGCTCATACCTCCACAGAATTTGTCACATGCTTCCTTTGTGGGGAACTGATTGTAAATTCCAGGACAGGCTGCAAACTGGAACGTCTCGCAAACCTTAGTTTTCGGATTGTAATGCCAGGCTTCTAGGGAAGAGATTCTACACATGAATCTTGGCAGTGGGTCTTTGCATACGCCCTTTCCTAAACGCAAAATGAAACAAATGGTAAAACGTCACATTAAAGCAAAGGCCAAGTCTCTCGAGAAATTAAGCTTATTCTAATATTTGAGAAAGACATTGGAAAGTTTCAGCAGTGAAATTGTAGTTAGCGCCTAGTGTAATTGCTAATTTCAATTTCAAATCGCAATCACTTCAAGCTTAAGCGCGCTCGTTTTGGTGAAAAATGACGTCATCTGGTTACCGTGTAACGTAAACAGTTATTCTGCCAAGTGCTTAAAGGAAGACAGAATAATTTTTCATATACAACACCATTTTCAACTGCGATAAAAAGTATACATTTTAACATGATTAATATTGCAAAAGCGTTTCTGATAATTAAATAGTAGATTAAAAACGTAATTAACGGCGAGCGATGACATGACAAACTAATATAACTTTCAACAGCAAAAATATTTCACGAGCATGTTGCACGTGTTTTAGAAAGCGAAAATGTAAGTAGAGTGCTACTGTACTTTATTCAGTGTGTTGTATTAAAACTAAGCAAACTTACCTGTATCAAACTTACCTGTACTAAAATTACATGTCCAAAGCTTACCTGTAGCAAACTCACCTTTACCAAAATTACCTGTACCAAACTTGCTTGCACCAAACTCACCTTTACCAATATTACCTGTACTACAATCACCTGTACCAAACTTACCTGCACCAAAATTACCTGTACCAAACGTACCTGTACGAAACCCACCGTGCACAAACCACATAACCCGGGGAGCTTACCTCTGCAGGTCTGAACGCACTCCAAGGCTGAATCAAAATGGAGACTTCTCTTCGGACCATCCAGGAGAATCTGGCTCGTAAATTTCACAATAGCCCTTATCTGTGTTGAAGTAGTAGTAGTAGTCACGATCAGCGTAGAAGATGTTTAAACGACATGTTGACAGCAATGGTGGGTCGCTGCATCCTATAGTAAATTAAAAGCATTAAATTAGGCAGGATGATTTTTTATACACTACCCCATTTTCAGGTCCGATAAAAAGTATACATTTAAAAAAATTGATACTGCAAGAGCGTTTCTGATAATTAGATGATACAATAAACACTTAATTAGCTGCAGGGATGCAGCGCAGGCGAAGTGACATCACAAACTAACACAATTTTCAACAGAAAAAATATTCCACGAGCGTGTTGCACGTGTTTATGAAAGCAAAATTGAAGTACAGTGCTACTGTAAGATATTCACTGCGTTGTACTAAAACAAGGAATGTTTAAAATAAAAATTCAAATTTCAAATTTACTGCTGTGCTCACGGATGAGCTGCCGAACGTGTGCAGTTCGTCACAAGCTAACAATTCGCAGCTGAAAGGTACAACACCTGTTTTGCATGCAATGCGTTTCCGAAATGCAAGCGCTAGCGCCCGTCTAATTAGCGAGTGGCGAAATGCATGAAGCAGCGAAGAACTAGATGCGCGAACGCGAAATTGTGTTTGTGTGGTTATAATTCTTTCACGTAAGTTATTTTTGCAAAAAATAGTGTTTCTTTTCAATATTTTAAAGAGTAGATTGTTTTGACCTAATGTTTGAGATTGGGTCCCGGTTTTACTTTAAAATTAAGTCAATTTATACATGCGCTTAGAAACATTAACTGGCAAGAAATAAAAAAATTCTCCTCAATTCTCCAGCATTAACGACCATATTTGTGCCTCTGGTACATGATTTGTACGTGATTTGTACATGATTTGTACATGTTTGTACCAGAGGAACAAATATGGTCGTTAATGCGGGATTGAGGAGAATTTTTTCAATTCAGTTCAAATTTAATAATTTCAGCATTGTGACCAGAGCTGCAAATAACTGGGGCTTCACTTAAGCAGTTCAATTCCATTAACTTTATTTTCAAGCACTTAGCTATTCATGACTGTATCTATTTCTTATCGACAGGTCTGTTTATTCATTACCTAAATTATAAATACATAATTAGTGCATACTTTTCGATACTGTAGGCTCTGCCTTTATTAACTGACTGTTGTTTGGATAGGGTACCACTGATGATGACAGCTGATTGTTGTTGAAACATTTGCACGTGCTTTTAAACAGTTGTAATTTAAGTTTTTAAAAAACGATGTGTTGTTTTAATAATTAAAGTTAAAATACACTTATTTAATTCTTTGACTGATTCAGAAATGATTTATTGATATTAAAAATTCATTTATCAGTATTAAAGATAAGCATTGAATTCCACTTTGGCATTCTATAACAATGGCAATAACTGTGACTAGTGTAGCTGAAAAATGTCGTGGTTGCGTTCCACCAAATTCATACAGGAAGGGCCTAAAGAGGTCATTCCAGAAAGTTGGACTTATTTCACTGATGTTGACAGTTGGGATTTAGTAATATAAGTGTAATAAGTAAGTTCGCCACTTTTTAGGGGTATTTTTTTACGTTTCCTGCCATAGCAAGAGAATTACCCAACCGATTTTCTTAGTTCAAGCTTTATATTGCCTTTCGAATGAAACACGATCGTGGGGTGAATTCGCCACTAACAATTTAACACTGTTTAATGCCATTCTAGGCAGCTGAAGTTAACTGGTTGAGATTGGCTGGTTGGGGGTGAGTTCGCCACCCTATGAAAAATTTATGAAAAATGTCTAGTTTTAGCCGAATTATTGAAAATGTTCGATGGTGGGACGTTTTCAATAAGGAGCCCTACGTTGGCAAGGAAGGCTTGAACGTCTTGTGCACTGATCTTATCGCGGGCGCCCTTGATGTTGCCAGCCACTCTGAAAACCAGATTGTTCCTTCGGGCGAATGATTTGACAAAGTCTATTCCAGGGGTGTTTGCCTTGAATCGTCGTTCCTGGATTCCCTTCGCGTCAAGAACGCTCTTAATCAGTAGTCGGAGATCGATGGCAGTCATTGGGAACCCCCATTCAGCGGCCACTTGGAGTGTTGGCGATTTCGTGCTCCTCGGCGGCGGAGAACACTGGCTGACCTCCGGTCTTCCGCGGATGACTTCCTGAGAGTTTGTCAGAAAGGGTATTTCTTGGAACTCCGAATTGCCTCGCCGCTGCGTTGATTGTCCTGTTGGTATTCTTGACGGCACGTAGGGCAGCTTCCAGAGCTTCTGGGGTATAATTTTGTTATCTATGACCCGGTACAGGGGTGCAGGTGCGTGGCATGTTAAGTAGCAAGAAATAGTAGACAAATAATATGTAGCGCGGAATGGAATACTTCTAGTGCGAATTGAAAGAAGATAACTGCCGCAAACTGTTTATAATGACGGTGATCATGATATCTGTTCATTAAACACTGAACAACAGTTACAGCAAACCTACAATGGCCATTACGTAAGGGGTGGCGAACTCACCCTCGGGTGGCGAACTCACCCCGTTTTACGGTATCTCGTTTAATTAGCAAAGTTATTTCTAAGCCGCTATCACTTCACGCTTGAGCGCTTCGTTTCATTCTTCCACCAATGATGTCGTTCATCCCACAAGGAAAAGTTGTTCATGCTATCAACTTTTCTATAAAATATAATTTTGTGATATTTTTGCATGAATATTAAGTAACCCGCAAAAGTTTGAATTAGTTCAAGCAGTGCGTACTTGCGAAAAACCATGATATGCACTTACAAGAAGTTACAAGGTCCACCAGTTACGTCATAATTTTCAGGTGAATCTTAGCTACCACTGCGTCTGAAAATTTCCGTACAATGGTAGTATAAATTAGTTTTGAGCTTACCAGACAGTTTTCCTGCATTTTTTTTGTATGTTTTTTAAGTTTAAGTGCAAATAGGAAAACAAACTCAACATACTGAGTGACTTGTTCTTTCCTTTAAAACCAAAAAAGTCCTTCTTTACTGACAGACCTGTTGGGTTTGGAATCATTTTAGCAGATAATAAGAAAACTTTAGACATCTTTCTTACCTGCAGGTGCATCAGGTGCAACTTCATTTTCACTATTTCCAGCAGCCACCATTGAAGAAAATAGAACTGTTAGAATGACAGAAAAAGCTACCATGGCTGACGAATAAACTGCAGTAGTGTTTCTCCTACCGAGTGAAATCTGATATGTGTCACACTCGACTGATGTCATTGCTTATTTATATAGGGGAACCCACATCTGCATCAGCAAAAACTAGACCAGTGTGACCAAACAAACAGCAATCATTTCTCCTAAAAGCCAAATCTTTTAAATTGTCACTATAAATTACATTTCCTCTGCTCATATATGCGGGGAGCCAAATCAATTCAGCACTTTAAGTACTTGTGCATCATCATTTGTATACCAGCCATACGTTAACAGCTAAATTATCCACCAGGATCGCGTTGACTTAAACCTGTGAGGCGGGGACAAAAATCTTATGATGGCACTTTTAGGTTAGGAAACATCTGCAAGTCCTATGAAGGGAAGTGTGACTTACGGCCCGCAGAGCATCGGGGTGCGAAAATGGACCAGCAGCATCACTTGCATCCCTTTGCTAATGGAATTTTTTGCACTCCCATGAGCAAACGAAGCTTAAAGCACAAGAAAACCCTCCACTTACATGATTTAGTGGGGAGGCAAACACCACAAATATGTTTCTATGATCAAAATAAACAGTTATAATAATAAAAATAGCACGATAGTTGGAGCAGCTTTGAATTTAGTCAACTGATAACTGAAGGTATTCGTTGGTTTTACTGCCTGTCTCATTGAGGGAAGATGTATACACCTTAGGCGTTATGACTGTGAATTAATTTCAATATGGTCAACATAATTTTTATATCAGTTCTTAGTTATAGTCGTACACATAATCATGCAAATAATAACTAGTGTTTGTATCCATTTCTATATACATATATATATATGTATGTATATAATTTTATCTTATAACGATTTGACTTTAATATATATCAAAAGTGTCTTACACGGAAATTAGCCAGTTGAATTAGCTGTTAGACATAACTTTTTGGGTTAATAGATATGCAGTAATAACAGTAATATTATTAAAGGAAGACGGGATGATTTTTCATATACTTTTTTTGGTTGGTTGGCATCCTTCTGTCTCAGAAGACAATGGAGTGTGCGCCAAGAGAGTCAGTTATTGATCACATTGATGGAGCTGCAGCGTCGACTTTGGCTGAGCAGTGTGATCTTTGAACGTCTCCAGGGCGCACGCCTGGGCAAGGTGTATGGAGATCCTGAGTTGCCCAGACAACAGGAACCCCCTCTCTTCCTCCCTGGTGTAGTCCAAAGGAAAGCGGAGCGATACGTTTGGCACCAGGTTGGATGCAGGAGCTGCCGGAGTCAGTGAGCATGCTGCACTGGTCCGCCTTCGGGGCTCCACTCCTGATTTGGAAGGTTTACTCCTCTACACATGGCTGTTGAGTCACTTGACCTCCTCCGCTCTTTAGCCGTTGGCTGCTTGTACAGCTCCTCCGCCTAGCGTCGAGATACAGTGTGGGTATCCCGCAAGCCTACAGTACCTGGTATTTCTCGGCGGTCATCCATCCAAGTACTAACCAGTCTCTACGTAGCTTAACTTCGGTGATCAGACGAGAACCGGTGTTTTCAACGTGATTTGGCCGTAGTCAGATCACAAGTTCTAAAAGATAATAATATCGATAGTACTGATTATGGCAGAAATAATGACGGTGATGATGGCGATGCAGGGTTATCATTCACAAAGTTTTTTTGTTTTTTGTTAAGTCTTCTGTGGCACCTTTGTACATATTTATGCTGCACGTATGATTGTATTGGTATAATTATTTTTATTGGTATACTATGCTTATGTACCTTGCAGTATTTTTTGCCCCAAAATTTATTTTGTAAGTAAGTAAGTAAGTAAGTAAGTAAGTAAGTCAGTCAGTCAGTCAGTCAGTCAGTCAGTCAGTCAGTCAGTCAGTCAGTCAGTCAGTCAGTCAGTCAGTCAGTAAGTAAGTAAGTAAGTAAGTAAGTAAGTAAGTAAGTAAGTAAGTAAGTAAGTAAGTAAGTAAGTAAGTAAGTAAGTAAGTAAGTAAGTAAGTAAGTAAGTAAGTAAGTAAGTAAGTAAGTAAGTAAGTAAGTAAGTAAGTAAAAGTAAGACAGACAGAAGTGCAATATACATACGACTAATAAGCGTACATATGTCTTGTAGGCTGTATGCAGTGCGCATGCTTATCAGATGTAACCAAGCAACGAAAACTCGTACAAAATAAAAAATTTCAGTCTAATTTTCCAGTTGAAGCGTAAAGGAAACCGATTTTATTTAACAAGCTTTTGCTGTTAAATCAACATGCATATACACTGACTGTGGGCGTCACATATAATTGAAAAGCAATGTCATTTATTTTCTTTGCTTTTACCCAGGCTTACGTCCTGTGTATCTGGAAACATCAGTTCTAAGCTTATAATGCAATTTCCTATTCATCTTGAGATCCATTTTCGAGTGTAAAGTTTCAGTCTTTTGTTGTTAATAGTGATATATCCTGAGATGTATTGTGCCACGTATTACATGCAACAGCATATCATGTAGTATGCAATATAGTCTGTTTGGCTTAGTGTAAGAAAAACAAAGATTAGAAAAACATGACGTCCCGTATAGTGGAAAAGGAACAAAAGCTAAATCCCACGATGAGAAAGACAGTTTATGACTTTTCATTCATGAATAAAAGTTCCTCCTCGTATGGCTTGTTTGCCCATTTTTTGAACAAATGCGTTTTCAAGGTTGTTGCAACGTAGCATTATTGCGGCTTATTGTACCGAGTACGCGATTGTGGTATTATGTGACCCATTTAGTTGTCAAAAACTACACCAAAGTACTGAATTAGTCTATGCTGCCATCTACAGTCGTTGTTTTACTCTAATTGTACAAAGTTTGTCAGAGATTGAATTTTGTTTCTAAATATTATTTCCTTTTGCTTTGAAACATCAAACTGCACAGATTTAGGCAAAACAAACTATTTTATTGAAAACAGTAAAGAAGTTTCATAGCAACAGACTCATCAGCTAAATTTGGTAACGTTTACAGCTGGCTACAACAGGAAGTCCAGATTGGGAGGAAACAACAGTTAAGAAGTAATGCCTACGTCACAAGTAGGACGTAACCAAAGTGACAGAGGGGAGTGTTGGCACAATTGAAGCCACAGTGCTCTTACATACTTCAGAGATACAGCCAGTCTGAATAAACTCGTTCAGTGAATGAAAGACGTTACTTCAAAATGATCAATCGTTTAATAAACCTTTTATTATTACGAAACCACTTGTCTGTGTCACAAGCATGCGCCTTATAATTTCTGTAAGATCTACTCACAATTAGACACCAACAAAATCATTAAATGTCTCTAAAATGCACTGAAAACGACACTAGAACGTGAATTCGTTCTATCCGATCGTCCGAACTCAACGACATTCCTTTCTCACGTGACTAAAAGCGGCAAAGTGTGGGTGGATGGCGTGATCAGTAGCAACCAACCGAAATTTTGACAAAATTTGACTCATATCACAGAATACCGGAGGACCTTTTCTCTAAAGGCTGCAAATAACGGCCATCCAGTATTGCCGAATTGTAACTGTGGATTTCGATTTGAGTCTGTTGAACACTTTTTTGTTGCACTGCCCATTGTATCAACAAACTAGGGTTGTTATGATTGATAAACTAAATGAAATACTTCTGCCTGAAAACCTTAATATAGCTGCCTTAGGAACTAATGATCTGTTGAAGTTGTTATTATTCGGAAAAGATGAATTTAACTATGTTGCTAACTGCAAAATATTCCAATGCATACGTGACTTTATATTCCGTACTAAACGCTTCCAGTAGTTTCTATCTGATATGAAATGCATCGGTCTTAAATATTCGTACATTAATATTTTCTAACCGTCATTTTCTACTAATGTCTAATGTAATCTTGTAGCAAAACTTGTCAGCTTGTGTAGTTATAGTCTATTCTTACTGTAAATGTTACTAATGTCTAATGTAATCTTGTAGTAAAACTTGTCAGCTTGTGTAGCTATAGTCTATTCTTACTGTAAATGTTACTAATGTCTAGTGTAATCTTGTAGTGAAACTTGTCAGCTTGTGTAGTTATAGTCTATTCTTACTGTAAATGTTACTAATGTCTAATGTAATCTTGTAGTAAAACTTGTCAGCTTGTGTAGTTATAGTCTATTCTTACTTTAAATGTTACTAATGTCTAATGTAATCTTGTAGTAAAACTTGTCAGCTTGTGTAGTTATAGTCTATTCTTACTGTAAATGTTACTAATGTCTAGTGTAATCTTGTAGTAAAACTTGTCAGCTTGTGTAGTTATAGTCTATTCTTACTGTAAATGTTACTAATGTCTAATGTAATCTTGTAGTAAAACTTGTCAGCTTGTGTAGTTATAGTCTATTCTTACTGTAAATGTTTTTGTAAATAGTGTATAAAGTCTGTTCTGGCGAGGATCCTAAATCATGTAGTTCAAACTGTCTGATCCAATCCTATATAAAAATATGATTAAACTACTAATACCGGAGGGCGCGCTTATGACCTAATTCTTTTTTACCTTGTATCACTGTTTGTATAATTTTATAATACTTGTTTTTCAAATGTGTTTGTTTTAACTGTTGTGATGGACTGAAACATCTTTAAGATTATATACATATTTTAAATAATAACGCCATTTTATATGATTTCGTAGAAATTCTATATTATTTAAATCAGTATAAACAATCATCATTGTATAAAACCTGCAGATATAATTTGTTAATTAAGATGAAAAACATTCTAATTTCCTTTTCATTATTTCTATTGTGACAACATCAGGCTAAACTCATAATTATTAAGCATTTTTAACAACTAATTAAGTACAGTAACGTAGCAACATTTTATTATTTAATTTCTATTTACAAAAAGACGTTTTTCGTCAGAGTCTATTGTAAGCATTAAAGTACAGATATATCTAAAACGATATTTTACACAAATACATTATCATTAAAAGATTTGCTACACATTGTGATATTGGGGACTAGATTTTTTAAGTTTTATTGCACAGGCATGATACACAAGGGCGCGCGTTTATATTGTGCTGAATACAGTGAGACTGCCGTAGTTTTTCATAGCGCAGATAATTATAGGTTTTACACGTCAAATGTAGACATAGAAATTTCGAATGTGTTTTAGTAACTCAAATGTGACTTAGGTAAGTCAAATGTAGATGCGGTACTTTGAATAAATAGGTAATTAAGTTATTTAAGTTCAAATTAGAAAAAGATAAACCAAAGATAGTCATCACCTCTTTCATAACTTTGAAAAATGTGTTGTTTATCCCTTCCCAATGAACAGTGAATCACTAATTAGTTTTTTTAAGTAATACATTAGCACTGCATTAATGAATTAGTTTCTCTCAAGAAACATTGTTTATTTTAAGAATGTATTGTTTTCTCTAACAGTTCCAATGGTATGTAAAGTTTGCAGAATATTAGTGAACTATTAGTAGACCTACAAAGTTATTATTTTCACAGCAATTATTAAATTAAGATTAAAGGAGATTAAATTTAACATCCTTAAGCTTTACCACCTATCCACATTTGAGATACCAATGTCACATTTGACTTGACATGTGTCTACATTTGACTCATCAAAAAACGCTTAAGATTTCTTGAAAACCATTGTTAACACATTTGAACTACCTAAGTCTACATTTGAGTTACCAAGACACATTTGAACTACCCAAGTCTACATTTGAGTTAACGCAGTTCTACACTTGACATGTAAAACCTATATATATATATATATAGGTTTATTATTATTACATATTATATATATATATATATTACACTTTATATATATAATCTTTATTTGCCATAAAAAATCGATATTCGTAACTATAAAAGCATAAAAGAACATCGCAGCATGAGAATAAAATTCACACAACTGTTAAAGGCAAATGCGTCCAGTGCAAACTAAAAACTACTGTGCCAAAGATTTAAAACAAAAATATACATTATAATATTACACGGAAATTATAATAGACTATATACAATATATACAGACAATTTAAAATAGACGTGGGTAAATAAAATTTGTGGATGAATATATATTATCGTTTACGTATGTAGGGTTTTCAAAACGATTTAATGTACGTATTTTTAATTTTGATTTGAATTTGTCGAAAGACTTGATTTGTTTTAAATTTGATGGCAGGGTATTCCAAAGTTGAACTCCTTGTTTAGTGATAGAATTGTTGCCGTTGTTGTTATTAGTGCGTATTTGTTTAATATTGTGTGTTCTTGGTTTTAATGTTGCTCCAAGAGGAGTGGAGGCTTATTTTTGATGAAGGGCGTGTTAATATTGTTGATGTATTTATATAAAACAAGATTGTGTAGAAGTCTTTATAAAATCATACTATACTTTCTACATCGTCAATTGGAGGCTCTGTACTGTGTTTTGTACCGTCTTTTTCCCGGTGCACCCAGATCACGTTTTTATTCACAGGCGAGGAAAAGTTCGCTACGTTTCCCGCTTCAGCTGTGACAGTTTGACAGGAAGCACAGCCATCCTGTTCCTGGTCTGTCTCGTATTTTTTGGGAGACGAAAACTCAGGAGGTGACCAAGTTTCTTTGGCTAATGGTGACATGAGTTGGCTCTTTTTGGATGCGGAATGGGTTTCCGCGGACTCAGTTGCTGAAATAGAAGAAAATCCAGCGGTAGATGGCAGCACTTTTCTGCTAGCGGAAGACTGGCGAATTTCGTCGCCTTTATGTATCCGAGTTGTAGTCAAATTGCTTAAACTTCCGGCGATGTTGCCCAAACTGGAAGCTATTGCTGCTAGAGGATCCCGTAGGTGAATATTGTGACGGATTGGTAGGGGGGTGGTGGGTCGCGTCGTGTAATCACTCATAAACCACTGTTCTTCATATCCTGGTATATGCGATGCTGAAAAATCAACACTCAGTCATTTAGAATTACGTTTGTAAAACACTGCAACTATACAGAATACAAGTTTGCAATTCATGTAAGCTAAGTAACTGTGACTATTTATGTAAGCTAATTATATAGTCATATAAACAAAATCATTATTTTTTCTTAAGGCTAGAGTAAACGTTTCAGTTTAGTTTTGTGAAAGTCATGTTTAAAGTTGTAAATCACTCACTGGTAGAACAGTAAAAAGTGTTTATTAACCACAGACACATGAGTAGAATGACTGCTGCACTGAACACTGAGAGTTAGACAGTCACTAGAAAGTAAATCAGTCAGTATATATAAGCATAGGTAATCTATGCAGACTTGAAGGCTTCGCAAAAACCATTACTTGAAAATAGGGAGAGATCCAGTGAATATGCATTCACTGGACCGTACAATTATACTGGGGGTAAGTAGCTGGTAGAGTAAAAGGATTAGTTCATAGATGGCAGCACCTAAAAATGTACAATTACAACTTCCACAAGTTTATATAATTTTAATCCAATGGTAAATGTTTTAATAAAGATATTGCTTGCAAGCCTATAATGCATGATTTCGTTAGACATGATTGTCTGCGTTTAAAAGGCCTTAGAGCTGTAGTTTGTGTTTGACTTGCATGTCTGGTATTTCAAACAAAAAAATAAACAACCCCTGTGACTATTTAATAAATTTATTTATTGTAAACACGCACGCTGAAATATACCTACACTCATACGTAAAATTAACAGAAATTTAACTTAAAGCACATGAAAACCCTCCACTTACGTAAAGGTTAAAAATTCGTCTTGAAATTTTATACCAGTTACATACTGCCTTTTTGCGTGCAAGACTTGCGTCGGCAACAACGCTGTATAAAACTTGTAATTTAAACTCCCGCGATGACCGTTAGATGCAGTCATTTTCACGACAGGTCATTTGAAACAAGTTTAGATAACATTTTGTAAAGTTTGAAAAAATAATCAGAGCATTCGTAGCGCACACGTCACTATCTAAGTAATACTTTAAATTACTGTATCTTGTCAAAATAAAAATACGTTTTTGGTTAGTGAGTGGTGCACCCTGGAGGGTGAGTCAGCGACATTTTACTATTTGGTGAAAACATTTTAAATAATTAATAATTTTCTCTTCTAGTTACATAAGTCTTTCCAACAGGTGAGCGAAATGGTAAGTAAAATAACTTTCATGGAAAGTTTTTTTAGACATAATTTAGCATTTCCTTTTCTTCCCTTGATTTACGTTGTGCGTATATGACGTCATGTAATGGCGCCGTCGGAACAGCATCGTGGGAAATTTAAAATGAAAACAAACGAAAATTCCTTTTAACGCGAGTGTGATATGTGCATAAAATTGCTATAAGTAGTATAATTTTTTAAAGCGAATTTTCTTAAACCTACTTAGGTGCCCCTTTTCTTGTCTTTTAAAGCATATTCGGTTGAAAAGTGTGCACAGGCATTCGCCGTGTGCCTGCTTATTTAATAGTAGCAGTTTTTTTTATACTTTAACTAAATTCTGTTAGTTGAGAACATTAAGCATTAGTAAAATTTTTGTCAGTATGGCAAAGCGTATTTGAACAATGCGTTGCACTTCAGGTTGAACTAACTAAAATTAAAAGACGGATCATAAAAACTCGTATTACTAACTTACACACAGCCTCAAGTCTATTTAAACCGGGCCGTATAAATGCAAGACAAAAAAATAAAGGTGGAATTTATATCAATGAAATGAAAGAGGTGTGACAGGACTGGAACTTTGCCAATTAGCAAAGATAATCCTCCAAGATGGAACGCGAACAGGTGGCGCTGTCATACTCACGATCGAATTTGCATACAACTTTCAGCCGGGAAAAGTAGCCCAACAAATGTGGCAAATGAAACGGTTTTGTCGCTAGCCACCTCTCTATTTACTGAGCTAGTCAGTGTTGCATAACTTGGATCATTAAGCACACACCGTGACGGACATGTTAGCTGTTCAACTCGGCATGTAGTAAATGGCTGTTTTTACATTAACAAAGCAGTTAACAGTAGCAACGAAGCGCAGACAATTTACAAAAACATCTCGGAGATTTTGTTAATACAGTTAGTTAGTTAGCATAGCTGTAATGATGGTGTGAGTATATATAATTGCTGCGTTACGTAATCGCGATATAACGGAGTTATTGTGTAGTTAAGCAAATGAGTGAATGAATGAATGAATGAATGAATGAATGAATGAATGAATGAATGAATGAATGAATGAATGATTGAATGACTGAATGAATGAATGAACGAATGAATGAGTGTGTGAACGAATGAATGAGTGTGTGAATGAATGAAAGAATGAATGAATGAATGAATGAACGAATGAATGAGTGTGTGAATGAATGAATGAATGAATGAATGAATGAATGAATGAATGAATGAATGAATGAATGAATGAATGAATGAATGTATGAATGAATGAATGAATGAATGAATGAATGAATGAATGAATGAATGAATGAATGAATGAATGAATGAATGAATGAATGAATGAATAAACGAATGAACGAATGAACGAATGATTGAATGAATGAATGAATGAATGAATGAATGAACGAATGAATGAACGAATGAATGTGTGTGTGAATGAATGCATGAATGAATGATTAAATGAATGAATGAATGAACGAACGAACGAATGAATAAATGAATGAATGAATGAATGAACTGAATGAATGAATGAATGAATGAATGAATGAATGAATGAATGAATGAATGAATGAATGAATGAATGAATGAATGAATGAATGAGTGAATGAATGAATGAATGAATGAATGAATGAATGAATGAATGAATGAATGAGTGAATGAATGAATGAATGAATGAATGAATGAATGAATGAATGAATGAATGAATGAATGAATGAATGAATGAATGAATGAATGAATGAATGAGTGAATGAATGAATGAATGAATGAATGAATGAAATGAATGAATGAATGAATGAATGAATGAATGAATGAATGAATGAATGAATGAATGAATGAATGAATGAATGAATGAATGAATGAATGAATGAATGAATGAATGAATGAATGAATGAATGAATGAACGAATGAATGAACGAATGGAATGAACGAATGAATGAATGAATGAATGAGCGAATGAATGAATGAGTGAATGAATGAGCGAATGAATGAATGAATGAATGAGCGAATGAATGAATGAGTGAATGAATGAGCGAATGAATGAATGAATGAATGAATGAATGAATGAATGAATGAATGAATGAATGAATGAATGAATGAATGAATGAATGAATGAATGAATGAACGAATGAACGAATGGACGAATGAACGAACGAACGAACGAACGAACGAACGAACGAACGAACGAACGAACGAACGAAGGAATGGAATGGAATGGAATGGAATGAATGAATGAATGAATGAATGAATGAATGAATGAATGAATGAATGAATGAATGAATGAATGAATGAGCGAATGAATGAACGAATGAATGAATGAACGAACGAACGAATGAAACGCTAAGCAAGTGTGAATGTTTAGCACAAATATGCAGGATTTTTTCCTTCTTACCATCGTTGCTTTCGCTCTCGAATTCTTCAACTATATTAGATGTTTATAATATAATTTATTAAAATAATAATTGTTACTGAAATTTAAAATCAGTAGCTTAATTTTTCATTAATAACAACAAAATTTTCCACTGGACTGGACAAAAACAGCAAAATAATAATTATTAATGTTTTTATTACAGGCAGCTAAAAACATTTATAATTAAAAACAACACAGTTTCATTAAAGCTTTTACTTTACGTAGTTAAAAATCGCGCCAAACGTTTCGACAGACGACTGCTGTCATCATCAGTGGTAAATTTTACAAACATACAACCAGTTTGTATAGGTAGGCCCTATTATGTAGGCACTTATTTTTCTTCAGGTCTGCTTAATCATTGCCTATTTGAAATACATATTTAGTGCATAAGTTACTGTATCAATTTCTTTACTGGTTTGCTTAATCATTATCTATTTGAAATACATATTTAATGCATAAGTTACTGCATCAATTTCTTTACTGGTCTGCTTAATCATTACCTATTTGAAATAATAATTAGTGCATAAGTTACTGTATCAATTTCTTTACTGGTCTGCTTAATCATTACCTATTTGAAATACATAATTAATGCATAAGTTACTGTATCAATTTCTTTACTGGTCTGCTTAATCATTACCTATTTGAAATACATAATTAGTGCATAAGTTACTGTATCAATTTCTTTACTGGTCTGCTTAATCATCACCTATTTGAAATACATAATTAGTGCATAAGTTACTGTATCAATTTCTTTACTGGTCTGCTTAATCATCACCTATTTGAAATACATAATTAATGCATAAGTTACTGTATCAATTTCTTTACTGGTCTGCTTAATCATTACCTATTTGAAATAATAATTAGTGCATAAGTTACTGTATCAATTTCTTTACTGGTCTGCTTAATCATTACCTATTTGAAATACATAATTAGTGCATAAGTTACTGTATCAATTTCTTTACTGGTTTGCTTAATCATTATCTATTTGAAATGCATAATTAGTGCACAAGTTACTGTATCAATTTCTTTACTGGTCTGCTTAATCATTACCTATTTGAAATACATAATTAGTGCATAAGTTACTGCATCAATTTCTTTACTGGTCTGCTTAATCATTACCTATTTGAAATAATAATTAGAGCATAAGTTACTGTATCAATTTCTTTACTGGTCTGCTTAATCATTACCTATTTGAAATAATAATTAGTGCACAAGTTACTGTATCAATTTCTTTACTGGTCTGCTTAATCATTACCTATTTGAAATACATAATTAGTGCATAAGTTACTGCATCAATTTCTTTGCTGGTCTGCTTAATCATTACCTATTTGAAATAATAATTAGAGCATAAGTTACTGTATCAATTTCTTTACTGGTCTGCTTAATCATTACCTATTTGAAATCTATACTCTTATATTAATATTCTTGGTATATATATATATATATATAAGATTCGAGGCTACAGCCCGGACGAGGGCACCATTTGCGGCGATCTATATATCAAACGAAAGGTCTCGATCTAGTGTCGTCTCATTGGGGGTTTATTTTTCGAATGGGGCCCAGCGGGAGGAGGGGGAGGCGAAAAACCTCCAAAAATGGCCATTTTTCGGCCGTTTTTGCAAAAGTTATACGGCTGAGATGTAGAGAACGGGAACGGGCCGAGGGTGGTGCTGGGTATGGATAGATAGCCCGTTCAGCGATGTGTGTCATAGGCATATTTAGAATTCGCGAGAGGACCACGGCGCCCCGCAACGGGCGTTTTTCCGGAGCCAACTCGCGATTTTTTCGAAATTTTGACCAAACAGCATGCGGGAAAAACGTTCTAGCGTCGGCTGGTGGGACTCTAGGAAGGAGATATGGGGCTCTTTACAAAGAGGAAGGACAGGGCTACACGATGATGTGGGCTATATATTAGGGCAGGTCCACCGAGAGAAGTACCGACGAGTTAATTAGAGGTTCCATTTTCGGCAATTTTCGTTTAGAAAACTGCTGACGCAAAGCCATTGTTCTAACGTCATCCATTGTATTCTGTCTATAATCTTATAACTTTAATTCAGCAAAAATCTGCAGGTTTTGCGTTAGTTAAACAAACAGTAGGCATGATGTTACGGGCTTTGTGTTATAAATGAGGACTAGGTAGAATGTTCGCATATTATTGATTATACGTGGTTTTTTACGCAAAATCTTTTGCGGGGCCTTTGCTAGTTATTATTATTATTATTATTATTATTATTATTATCTATACTCTTATATGAATATTCTTGGTATGGGCTTAATATATAAGATTCGAGGCTACAGCCTGGACGAGGGCACCATTTGCGGCGATCTATATATCAAACGAAAGGTCTCGATCTAGTGTCGTCTCATTGATGGTTTATTTTTCGAATCGGGCCCACCGGGAGGAACGGGGGGCGAAAAACCTCCAAAAATGGCCATTTTTCGGCCGTTTTTTGCAAAAGTTATACGGCTGAGATGTAGAGAATGGGAATGGGCCGAGGGTGGTGCTGGGTATGGATAGATAGCCCGTTCAGCGATGGGTGTCATAGGCCTATTTAGAATTCGCGAGAGGGCCACGGCGTCCCGCAACGGGCGTTTTTCCGGACCCAACTCGCGATTTTTTCGAAATTTTGATCAAACAGCATGCGGAAAAAACGTTCTAGCGGCGCCCGGTGGGACTCTCGGAAGAAGATATACGGCTCATCAGAAAGAGAAAAAACAGGGCTACACGATGATGTGGGCTATATGTTAGGACAGGTCCACCGAGAGGAGTACTGGCGAGTTAATTAGATGTTCCATTTTCGGCAATTTTCGCTTAGAAAACTGCTGACGCAAAGCCATTGTTGTGACGTCATCCATTGTATTCTGTCTATAATCTTATAGCTTTAATTCAGTAAAAGCTACAGGCTTTGCGTTAGTTAAACAAACAGTAGGCATGGTGTTACGGGCTTTGCGTTATACATGAGGACTAGGTAGGATGTTCGCGTATTATTGATTACACGTGGTTTTTTACGCAAAATCTTTTGCGGGGCCTTTGCTAGTACATAATTAATGCATAAGTTACTGCATCAATTTCTTTACTGGTCTGCTTAATCATTATCTATTTGAAATGCATAATTAGTGCACAAGTTACTGCATCAATTTCTTTACTGGTCTGCTTAATCATTACCTATTTGAAATACACAATTAGTGCATAAGTTACTGCATCAATTTCTTTACTGGTCTGCTTAATCATTACCTATTTGAAATTACTGCATCAATTTCTTTACTGGTCTGCTTAATCATTACCTCTTTGAAATACATAATTAGTGCATAAGTTACTACATCAATTTCTTTACTGGTCTGCTTAATCATTACCTTTTTGAAATACATAATTAGTGCATAAGTTACTGCATCAATTTCTTTACTGGTCTGCTTAATCATTACCTATTTGAAATACAAAATTAGTGCGTAAGTTACTGTATCAATTTCTTTACTGGTCTGCTTAATCATCACCTATTTGAAATACATAATTAATGCATAAGTTACTGTATCAATTTCTTTACTGGTCTGCTTAATCATTACCTATTTGAAATACATAATTAGTGCATAAGTTACTGTATCAATTTCTTTACTGGTCTGCTTAATCATTACCTTTTGAAATACATAATTAGTGCATAAGTTACTGTATCATTTCTTTACTGGTCTGCTTAATCATTACCTATTTGAAATACTTAATTAGTGCATAAGTTACTGCATCAATTTCTTTACTGGTCTGCTTAATCATTACCTATTTGAAATACATAATTAGTGCATAAGTTATTGTATCAATTTCTTTACTGGTCTGCTTAATCATTACCTATTTGAAATACTTAATTAGTGCATAAGTTACTGCATCAATTTCTTTACTGGTCTGCTTAATCATTACCTTTTTGAAATACATAATTAGTGCATAAGTTACTGTATCAATTTCTTTACTGGTCTGCTTAATCATTACCTATTTGAAATACATAATTAGTGCATAAGTTACTGTATCAATTTCTTTACTGGTCTGCTTAATCATTACCTATTTGAAATACATAATTAGTGCATAAGTTATTGTATCAATTTCTTTACTGGTCTGCTTAATCATTACCTATTTGAAATACTTAATTAGTGCATAAGTTACTGCATCAATTTCTTTACTGGTCTGCTTAATCATTACCTTTTTGAAATACATAATTAGTGCATAAGTTACTGTATCAATTTCTTTACTGGTCTGCTTAATCATTACCTATTTGAAATACATAATTAGTGCATAAGTTACTGCATCAATTTCTTTACTGGTCTGCTTAATCATTACCTTTTTGAAATACATAATTAGTGCGTAAGTTACTGTATCAATTTCTTTACTGGTCTGCTTAATCATTACCTATTTGAAATACATAATTAGTGCGTAAGTTACTGCATCAATTTCTTTACTGGTCTGCTTAATCATTACCTTTTTGAAATACATAATTAGTGCGTAAGTTACTGTATCAATTTCTTTACTGGTCTGCTTAATCATTACCTATTTGGTTTCTGCTAAAGTCTTAATTAGTGCATAATAGGCTCTGCCTATATAAACTGGTCGTATGTTTGTAAAAATTTACCACTGATGATGACAGCAGTAGTCGATCGAAACGTTTGGAGTGATTTTTAATTATGTAAAGTAAAATTTTTAATAAATTTGTGTTGTTTTGAACTATAAATTATTAATAAAATAGACGTTATAAAGTCGTGTTGTTTTTAACTATAAATATTTAATAAATTAGATGTTCTGTTTTTTGCTATTTGTGACTTTAACTTAGTTAATGAAGTGTAAAAAGTAGGGCTTCGTCGAAAATGAGCTATTTTGCTCATGCGCAGAACGAACAAGTAAGTTTACATGCTAATATGACTTTACCGAGTTACTTGAAACTATACAGAAGGGTATACACTAAAGTGAAGTAAAATTCAAACTTCAATTTGGAAGATTCAAAATGGAACTGTACCTTCCTCCTTCATCGTGGTAATTTCAGCAGCGTGTTGCTCTTCCACTTCAGTGACGGCAGGGAAGTGCTGTGAGTAAGAAACATATTGAAAATTAACAATAATTGAAATTACAGTCTTGGTGCAGATCTTTTCATTTCTGACACAATGTCAGAAAAGTTATTTGCCTTTGTAGACGGTCTAAGCTGTAATGTTGAACGAAGGGCCGTGGGAAAGCGCGAAATTTAACAAGTATGATCCTCAGTTTATTTTGTTTTTAGGATTTTTTTGAAGGAAAACCGGATGATTGTGTAAACACGAGTTCAGGATAAAGAATGCTCTAAAATATTGAAAACTACAATAGCTTATTTTAAATCAAAGCTTAGATTAAATAATAATTACCTCGGATACTCAAATATCGTTAAACTTTCAAAGTTACGCGCGGCTCAGTGAATCTACTAAGATTGGCAATGGCGCCTTTTTGTCACATTCGCATGGCCGACAAATAGAAGGCGGTACCGTGATAACCATGATCATGAACTGCTGTGTTAGTTTCTGACGTCATATGGTGTAGAGCCCATTTTTCGTGACATCATGCGTTTAAGCAGTACAGTAATACTTACGCAAATGTGCTTGACGCGCAAGGGAAGATGCCTGCTATTGCACAAACTGTGGTTAGTTTCTGACGTAAGCAACAGTTGTGTTCGGTTGCCGTTAATTAACTTTCTAAGCTAATTATTCAAATATAAGAAACAATTGTTAACTTTTATAAGCAAGAAAATGTATATTTTGGACAGTAAATTAAAATCAGATTGAGTCTAAACAATCGTCCGGTTTTCCTTTAACACTGAAACCTGTTTTACCGGTGATAATAAGACTCGGCTTCATAAGGGAGAGGGGGCGGTTCTGAAACAGGTTTTAGATGTCTCAGAACACGTGACGTCCTCTAATCGTGGATCTGTCTAAGTTACTAATGATTTGCATTCGTAAATGTTATTCAAGAATTACACGTCAACCCTAGACCTGCTATTATTTACAACGACTTTTTTATAAACTCAGATCAGGTCATCCATCCAGTGCCAATCTCTTCAAATTGTTGCTGAACTACATAAAGTCTACTAAACGGTTTCCTAATTGATTGCACGTGTAATTGCATGTTGAACTGTAAGCTGAATTATTTTGAATTTCGGTTGAACTGTAACATGAATTATTTTGAATTATGGATTTTTGAATCAAACACCAGTTATTGAACAATCCTACTTTTGCATAGCTAATAAGATGATGTACATTGATAATTGTTTCTGGTATCTCTTCTGTACTCTGTGGGCTTCGTATATTTTAATTTTAAGTGTTAAATAATGAATTACTCGTGTTTTTTAACTAACTATCTGTGTAACTATATTCTTTATAACCAGTTGTATATGTCTGTTCTCAAACAAAGTGTATTTTGTTGCAAAGTGGGAAAACTCCGATCAGTAATATTACTGTATGTCAATCCACTTAAAATAAACACACATTGCATACATAAACATTAAAAAGATTTGAATGTGTGATACTGGGAATGAAGGGTTAATGACCAGTACCGTTCATTTGAGATTGGCTCATCCCTCTAAGAACAAAATGGCCGTAGTACTGGTCATCTCAGCGAAATATGATGTTGATGTTGATGGTCAACCAGTGATTTATGAGATTTGATGAAGCGAAACTGTGTAAGAGGACCAAAACTGATGATTGTCATAGATATTCACGTTTATGCATCAGCGAAACTGTGTAAGAGGACCAAAACTGATGATTGTCATAGATATTCACGTTTATGCATCAGCGAAACTGTGTAAGAGGACCAAAACTGATGATTGTCATAGATATTCATGTTTATGCATCAGCGAAACTGTGTAAGAGGACCAAAACTGATGATTGTCATAGATATTCACGTTTATGCATCAGCGAAACTGTGTAAGAGGACCAAAACTGATGATTGTCATAGATATTCATGTTTATGCATCAGCGAAACTGTGTAAGAGGACCAAAACTGATGATTGTCATAGATATTCATGTTTATGCATCAGCAAAACTGTGTAAGAGGACCAAAACTAATGATTGTCATAGATATTCATGTTTATGCATCAGCGAAACTGTGTAAGAGGACCAAAACTGATGATTGTCATAGATATTCATGTTTATGCATCAGCGAAACTGTGTAAGAGGACCAAAACTGATGATTGTCATAGATATTCATGTTTATGCATTAGCGAAACTGTGTAAGAGGACCAAAACTGATGATTGTCATAGATATTCATGTTTATGCATTAGCGAAACTGTGTAAGAGGACCAAAACTGATGATTGTCATAGATATTCACGTTTATGCATCAGCGAAACTGTGTAAGAGGACCAAAACTGATGATTGTCATAGATATTCATGTTTATGCATCAGCGAAACTGTAAGAGGACCAAAACTGATGATTGTCATAGATATTCACGTTTATGCATCAGAAACTGTAAGAGGACCAAACTGATGATTGTCATAGATATTCACGTTTATGCATCAGCGAAACTGTGTAAGAGGACCAAAACTGATGATTGTCATAGATATTCATGTTTATGCATCAGCGAAACTGTGTAAGAGGACCAAAACTGATGATTGTCATAGATATTCACGTTTATGCATCAGCGAAACTGTGTAAGAGGACCAAAACTGATGATTGTCATAGATATTCACGTTTATGCATCAGCGAAACTGTGTAAGAGGACCAAAACTGATGATTGTCATAGATATTCATGTTTATGCATCAGCGAAACTGTGTAA
>JAQGDQ010001923.1:0-21026 GCA_030141605.1 Tubiluchus corallicola | reverse complement strand
TGCTCTATCATCGAAGCCATCAAAATCGGATGATAATGTCTGATTAATCGAGTTCTGTGATAGATCCAGCACTACCAAGCTCTCCTTTAATGGAACTAGTGCATCGCCAATGATGGACGTCAACTGATTGTTGCTCATATGGAGAAGTGTGAGACTGCTGAACGTCTCATCTCCAATGCCATTAAATGCATCAGCGTCCACGTATGTAACATTACTGTGTGTGATATATAGTTCTTGTATATAGACGCCATAAAACATGTCTTTCGGAATTGTGTTTATCGGACAATAATCAATAGTAAAACTTGCAACTGTTTCATTCAGATATTGCATAATGTTTTGTATTTCAGAAAGCTGGGCTTCACGGCAGTAGATGTTGTAAGTTGCATTGTCATAATTCGAGCGGCAATAGCACGGTTTAAGAAGATCGGCATCTGGGCACTGAGCTGTCTGCGGCAGTGGGTATGTGGGCAGAGTAGTTTCATCATCACAGATGTCCTGGTCCGTAATGTTGTGGCTCGGATCGTGGCATGTCAGTACGGGCTCTGGTATCAAGTCCAAATCCAGTCCCTCCATTTCCCATGGAGCTGCACAAGTAGCACTAGTTTTCCCTGCCACCTGCTTTAGCCATGCCGCATTGCAGTCGCATGTCATCGGATTACCTAGAAATAGGCACAGAATACAGGGTATATAGGGTAACAGGTAGATTTTTGAAAAAAAATGGCTACCACAGTTAGTATCCAAAATACACTGTGCATCACTAAAATATATTTCATTTCTGCCAAAGCCTCTTTATTCCATATCTTATCCTAAGGTGGCATCCATACTTTGACAACAAAGTCTTACCAGCAAGATCAATGTCCAGCCATGTCGCAGGAAGAGAAACATTATTAGAGAATGAAAAGGCACTTCGTAACAAAAACTGTATCTCATTATTTGCGAAGTTCAGAGAAGGGATCGAAATGACGTCATGAAACGCTCCTGCACAAAGATCCTCTGCAAAACATAATCAAATAACCACATATTGATATAAATTGTTCATCAGTTATAGTTAATGTAAATAGAAAGGATGTCAAATCATAAGTAGTAAGTATTCGATATTCAAAAACAGCATGCTTCATACGGGAGGTGTACATGATGAATAAACATGCACAATCTATGGCGACAAATGATTCAGCTAGAGTGTGCATTTTTTGTGGCAGAGCATAGAATGTTTTTTTTAAATTTGACTAAAAACTGCTGCGTATTCCACACTTGCTGCACTAGTGAGTAGTCACACATCCATCACTGGCTGCATCACATATTTTTTTGTTGCCACAGATACTCTGTAGTTCTTATTGCGCGTTCAGACGTAGAGACGTTTCTCGCAACTTCTCTCTGAGAGTAAAGTCGCACGTGTGAACGGTTTGGCAACTTCTCTTGCGAGAGAAGTCTCTACATCTGAATGCGCTATTAGAATATTGTGAGTAGCAATATAATACTCGCCATGTTCTCGGTTCTGACACTAACCTGTCTGTTAAAATCAATTTTATGCAATTGGTTTACTTTGTCAGACGTTAGAAACTCAGATTCTTTTAAACTCACATTATAAACTGACTAATAATTGTACTTGTGATCAGCGAAGTCACTGGACTGAATGTGAAATAGGCCACTACACGTGTTGCGCAGAAGAGGTGCTGTGGTGAGATGAGTACACTGGGCATGTATGTTCATCACAAAGTCAGGTAAATTCAATCATTCAATGACTTTCCGCTTCAGATTTCGGTTTCATTGTGATAACATCAGCAATTACCTGACAATTCAACAACAAGTCTTTTCACAGTTTCGTTGTGCGCACGCGCAGTTGCTGCAGGGTCAAAGGTTAAGTGTACCACGGCAGCGCGTTTTAACTACGACCGCCGCGTGACATGTGGTTAAAGCAAAGCCGTCTGCCGCATCGGTTCAGTAACTTCAGCTGTTTTAAATCGACTTTACTTAATTACGTATTAGTCTGTGCGTAGAGGGATTTACTATCAGGATCTTGCATGGGAACAAGAAAAAATGAACTAGGTAAGGGCTAGCAGTTAAAACTGTTGCAGCATGGCTGCGAGGCGCTGTCAAGTGTACACAAATGCGTTGTCTGGTACACCTAACCATCGACCTTCTCACGATATCATAACTTGCTGCAACTGTGAAAAGGCTTATTGTGAGCTTACTGAACAATGGAGGGCGGCCATATTGTTGCTCAAAAATTTTGTTCTTTTCCAGTTGCTGTTAACTTTGAGAACAAATGGCAAATAGATACTGATTAATCTCTCATTGCACAAAGAATGCATGAGTGCACTGAGAAAGAACTGTGTAAAAAGTATGTTTTTCTAACTAAGTCATGATATTATAAAGGCGGATCAATAAACTCATGAGAACTTACCTATATTATTACTTTGAAGGTTCAGAGACTGTAGGTTTGGTAGATTTGAGAACGTTCCTTGAACAATTGTTGTCAACTGATTCTCTTGTAAATCCAGTTTTGACAAATTTTCCATGTTGGCAAACGCAGAAGGGCCTATCTGTGAGATCGAATTAAAACCAAGATACAGATCTCGTATGAAAGTGTTGCTAAATGCCTCTTCTGGAATGGCCGCCAGGTTGTTCTCCTCGAGGTTTAGGTATTCGAGCTTGGCATTGTCGGTAAAAACGTTTCCGGGCAATGATGTCATGCCATTGCTCTGCATCCATAAATGAGATAAGGATACCAAACCACTGAAAGCATCTCCGCTTACTGAAACGATCTCGTTATTCTGAAGATCTACCTGAAGAAGGTTTTCAAGCCCCGTAAGTGACTGACCTTCAATAGCCGGTATGTTATTCTGTGAGGCATAAAAGAACATGAGCCCAACACTAATTCGCTGAAGTTCTGGTATAGATGTAATCTTATTGCGTGAAACATCGAAGGTTTTCAAGTTGTTTAAGGTTATTGTCTCTGGTATACCTTCAATCTGATTGTTAGAAAGCACCAATTTTGTTGTTTTTTCTTCGGTATCATCGAAAGCTCCATCACTGATGTCTATCAATGCACCGTCTGTGATGTAGATTTCAGTCACTGCATGTCCGGAGAGAAACTGAGACGGCAAAGCCTCGTCTGGACTCCGCGTCACTTCCAGTTTATACACAGGTGTTGACGGATTAACCATCTAATTTGATAAACAAGAATATGAGCCGAGGAACTAATTTACAGTAGAGAATGGAAGGTAAGAATACAGGAAATACAAATCATGAGCTACTTATCAGTGGTAGTTTGCAATTGCAAAAACTTATCAGTAGTAACTGCTACAATGTTTAGAAAGATGTCTGGTCTGACCTACATAAACCGCAAAGCACTAAAATAAAAAAAAATTTCAGGACTTAATGCTATTAGTTATTAGCTATTGGTTAGCTTTTAGTTGTGTTTACGGTGGTTGCAGAAACACGGCCACAATCAAGTACAATTAAGCAGCTCCGAGTTTAACCCATTCATACCCGTTGTATCCCGTGGGATACGAGAATATTTTCTGCCTTTAAAATTAATAAAATTTTAAGACTGAGAGTTATTTGATCTGTTAATAGTTATTTTGATTTAATCCAATAACAATAGACTAAAATGGTGATAAAATGGCAAACTAGAAAATCTACATAGTATAAAAACTGCCCAAGGTACAGTACTTTAGAAACGACTTTGTACAGATCAGCATAGCGTGCATACTAAATGTCTTAAATACTTTTAAAAATTATCAGCAGTTGCAAAATGAAGCACATTTTATGCTTCCATTGAATCCCAATGTATCCCGTGGGATACAGGCTATATTTAGCACACGGGCACAGGTAGAAAAAAATAATTATTATGTGTAAACAAGATGGGCATACTAAACAAAAGTACCAAATCAAAAAAATTTTCTTCTTATTAAAAAAATAATTTGGGACTGAAAGGGTTAAATTGACTTTAAGAAGCAATAAAGTTTAAATCTCTGTGACTAGAAAATAATGACACGTGGGCTGTTGAAGTTGGCAAACTCAAAGTCATTCTAAGCTTTTTATACATTATATATATATATATTCTAAGCCTTTTATACATTAGCCTCTATACGTATTATAGATATACATTATACATGTACCTTACGTTTATGTATTACATAAACGTAAATGGGTTAACTTTGATTTGACATGCATACAATGTCTGAACCAACATATAGTATAAGTAACAGCATACCCCAAGAACTTCGGTGACTCTCACAAACGTTGTTTCGTCACACGTCATTATAATGTCGTCTTCACCTTCCCAGGGTTCCATGCAAATACAGGGTTCTATGCTGCCGGCTTCGGGACATGCAGCTATGCTTACACGCATCTGCGTTGCCATAATAACAGCTAATATCAATCGCCATGCAGCCATGGTCCTGTAGAATATTATAAACTGTGAATTAATATATATCAAAACGCTTTCGAGATTATGCGTTTGAGTGTAGCTGTCTGTAGATGCCAAAAGCTTTGCGAAATTATGCAAAACTGAAATATTCCGTGTAAGCTTTAAAAAGGCTGCCTGAATAGGTTATGCGTGCGGTATTAATTGTATTGAGCTGAAATTGTATTAACCTGTCTAATTTTGCCTGGAAAGGCCGGTGACATTTACACCTGTTTGTGTGAAGCTGTATGATCTTGTCGATACGATAGAAAGAAAGAGAGAGAGAGAGAGAGAGAGAGAGAGAGAGAGAGAGAGAGAGAGAGAGAGAGAGAGAGAGAGAGAGAGAGAGAGAGAGAGAGAGAGAGAAAGAGAGAGGACGGGCCAGTGCGCAGGGCCTGTGTGTCTAGGGGGTCTGAAAATATTAAAGACGCAACCAGGGTTTCATATAGCTAGAGCTGCTAAAGTTTTTTTCTTCATAAAGTTGTCTTCCTGCATTAGCCATTTCTTCTCGTGTTTTTATAACTTTTCCTTCATCAGTAGTGCATTTTTAATTGGTGGAGGCATTGGAAATAATGAGGAATTTATGGAATCCTGCGTTTGATTCATTTCTGTGTTTAGTTCAGGTTTATGTAATGTTTTGTCATTTGAAGTGGGGCACACAATGCTTACTGTTCCGGGACCCGCAATGCTTTCGACGGCCCTGTTAAAAACACAGTGCAGTATGTCATTAATGGTGTCATTTCTGTGTTTAGTTGAGCTTTAGGTAATGTTTTGAAACTTGAAGTGGGACCAATAATGCTTACTACCTCGAGGTTCGCAATAGCTCTTGACAGCACTGGATCTTGCTTAAGCTGCACGAAGACGTTGGAGCAAGTAAATTTGTGTAAATAATGTGAGGGCGTGTATGTAAATATGTTTACGAACATGTGTGAAGCTGTGTGAACTAATGTAAAGCTATTTGAACGATTTGAAGTTCTGTATAGTAAGTCGAGAAATCATGCGATGTTTTGTAAAGGTATTTAAAGACAGGCGAAGATGTAGTTAAAAATGCAGACAGCTATGAGAAATAATAAAGAACTGAGCTCTTAGTACTCTGACTTTGCTTGCAAACTTGAGAAAGTGAGTAAGATTGTTTAAAGACGTGGTAAGGTGTGCTAACTTGTTTGAAGCTGAGTGAAAGCAATCAAATCTGTGTCGATGCGTTGGTGGTGGTTTGGGGAATTGTAGACATTTAAACTTGTACGACTTGTACGAGGTTGTCTGAATATACATGTGAACTTGTGTGGAACTTTATTTAGGAAATTTGAGGCATGTGAACTTGTATGAAGCTGCCCCGGGACATGTAAGCTTGTAAAAAGCTATCCCAGGACATGTGAACTTGTATGGAACTTTATTGAGGAAATGTGAGGCATGTGAACTTGTATGAAGCTGTCAAAGTACATGTGAGGTGTGATTAGTGATAACTTGTATGAAGCTGTCAAAGTACATGTGAGGTGTGGTTAGTGATAACTTGTATGAAGCTGTCAAAGTACATGTGAGGTGTGATTAGTGATAACTTGTATGAAGCTGTCAAAGTACATGTGAGGTGTGATTAGTGATAACTTGTATGAAGCTGTCAAAGTACATGTGAGGTGTGATTAGTGATAACTTGTATGAAGCTGTCAAAGTACATGTGAGGTGTGATTACTGATAACTTGTATGAAGCTGTCAAAGTACATGTGAGGTGTGATTACTGATAACTTGTATGAAGCTGTCTAAAGACATGTGAGGTGTGATTAGTGATAACTTGTATGAAGCTGTCTAAAGACATGTGGAGCGCGTGAACTTGTATGAAGGTGTCCCAGGACATGTGAACTTGTACAAAGCTGCCCCCGGGACATGTAAACTAGTATGAAGCTGCCCCGGGGCATGTGAGCTTGTATGAAACTGCCCCGGGACATGTGAACGAGTATGAAGCTGTCCCGAGACATATGAACTTGTGTGAAGCTGCCCCGGGACATGTGAGCTAGTATGAAGCTGCCCCGGGACATGTGAACTAGTATGAAGCTGCCTCGGGACATGTGAACTAGTATGAAGCTGCCCCGGGACATGTGAGCTAGTAAAAGCTATTCGAGGACATGTGAGGCGTGTGAACTTGCATCAAGCTGTCCCGGGACATGTGAACTTGTATGAAGCTATCTCAGGATTGTGGACTTGTACGAAACTGTCTAAGAACATGTGAGGCTTGTGAACTCGTATAAATTATCTGGAAGATGTGTGTGGTGTGCAAAGTCGTGTACTTGAGTACTTGTGGTATGAACATGCACGAAATTGTTTCTTAGGTGTGCTAATACGGCGCATTTGAAAGACGTAAATGTTTTATGTCTTGCGATAATTAGGAAAGAAACATAAACAGGCAGTAATAGAACTCATATTATACGTTCTTGCAACTAACTGATGATGGATAAATTTCAAGATTTCATAAGTTTTTAGTTTCATAAAATACAACATGGAGCACATTGCTGTACTTGATGTTTGTTAAGTATTATTAATGCTTTTTTTACAAAGCACATGTGCCAGATACTATCTGACGTGGGGTAACTTATTATCTCTTAGTCTTTTATGTAGGCAAAATTTTGGAATTTGCTTTGCGGTATTTTTCTTTCTGGCAGCACCATGTGTTTACGTTTAAAACTGAGAAGTGCTGCAAACATCCAATTCGGCCTGCAGTTTTGCAAAGAGATTTTTCTAACGATCTGTTGAGAAAATTTCATATTAAATTTTGTGGACATTCTTCATTCAGTAATATGGCGGGAACTTTAGCTGTACAGGTGACTAAGCTTGAAGCTGATGAAGATAAAATTTTAGAAGATCCAGCAAGTGAAGACGAAGTGGATATCTTAGAATTAAACAGTGAACATCGTATTATTGGTTATTGTAAAAAAATTCACAAGATTTGAAAAACCAAGCATAAATAATGTGGCATAAATAATATACTGCAGTGGTGGAAAGCCTCTTTTTATCCTTGGTGCCCTCATATATCTATGCCAACTTGCCGCCGAACAGGAGCCCCTCAATTACCAGTTGGTCATTCTGTCCAGTTAGCATCACATGTTAAGCAAAAGTTTCGTGAGGCAATTTTTTACCCCGCTTGGTCTTTATTGTAAAATAAAAACCCCTTGGTCGGCTGAGGGTTAATATGAATTTAGAAATGTCCTATTCTGTCAAAGTTTGTTATCGTCGATGTTATTCCAATATACGCATTATGTGATATGCTGTTTCGTCATATTTGTGATAAAACTTTTAATAAAATGAAAGAATTGGAAACAGCATTCATTCACACGTTCAGGCAATGAGCTAATTAGCAAAATGGGAAAATCATTTTACGACAATTGCAATCCGAGTAAAAAACAAACGAGCAAATACATTGAGCGAATTGTGAAAACAAAATAAAATTATAACGTTTGCTTTGTCTTTACATGCAATATTCTACTTTTTCTGTGAATTTCGTCTTGATTTCATAAACTTTAGAAGCATTTGGCAATCTAGTTGGTTTAGAACTTTTGAAATCGCCTCTTAAAGTCCCCAGTGGTTTTTTTATTTCAAATTCATTCTCAAATCACAATGCCAGATTTTTTCTTTCTCACATTCATTTTTCTAACTCTCATTTTCACTTTCTCCGTCAACTTATTTTTAATTAATTCTTTGCCTATATTTTTTACTTTTTGCTATAATTATGCTCACTCGACATGCAGAGATTTGTAGTTTCACGGGATGGCAGACTAGATGATCATTTTGGTCTATCGCCGTCCCGCCCTTCTTTAAATATTGTTGAATATTGCTATATATTTCTTTGTATTTATTATTATTATGATTATTATTATTATTTTCGGTTTTAATTTTTTATGATATTTCACGTATGCAATACATTTACATTTATTACATTTCATCTTGTGTATTAACACAATTAATAACAATTTCTTTATATCCTTACACGTTTAAAACTAGATTTGGAAGAACAGTGACGTGGTATAATGAAAAGACTAATGTATGTAATAAGATGATTTTGTAATCTAAAAAGCTACAAGCCTATGCTTACATGATTCACGTTCGTCACGGTTTCCTCTAAATAGTATATGTTCAATGCTTGTTCCTGGTGTTCTCGTGTTTTAATGAAACAAGAAACGCGTTGCGCCAAGTTAATTTAACTAAAGTGCTACGCCAGAATCAGTGACAAAAACAAAGCTTGACCTATGTAAGCCCAATTAATTTTATTACACTTAATTAGTCATTCTTAATTTATTTTTATACAATACCTGCGTAATAATATCCTGGGATGTACTAATTTGTAAGCAATTCACAGCGGCACATATAGTTTTGTGAACATAGTTATGCACTTAGTTTACTAAGGCCAAAGGTTTTTGATACACTATCAATTTTGACAGTTGGGAGTACAGAAACAGATTATGCCACTAGCTTCACGATGTTCAAACACGTAATTATAAGTTACTAAACACAAATATCGACAGATTTGTGCACAATAAATACGTCGCCTACAACAGCAACAGTTTGCGATGTTAAAAGCAGAAAAAAGAAAAAATTAAGAAAATTAAAAACATTGCTGCTAAATATTAAAGTAATTAACACATAGATAACTTCTATTTTTATTAATTAATTATGGCTGTTATTGCCAGAATTCTTATTAACCATTGCGATTTATTTTACCATTATTACTCAACGCAGATAATGAGTAGAGAAATGGGACAGAAAAATTAATGACTAATCGGGATTTGAAGCCGAGACCTGGAAATAATTCTACCGTGCTCTACCACCTGAACTGCAAGTTCAGCACGGCAGAGGAGGCCCCAAGAGTTCTTCCTTGTACATCACAATGCAACAGCGCCACTTGCTTACTTTGCTAGTTATGATATGTTCCAAATGGGTTTGCTCTTGTCAGATTGTTCACTTACTTATTTTAGATAGATACATTTTAGATCAGGTACTGAACTGGCGCAGCTGTTAGTGGTTAAACAGGTCGTGAAACCACCCTACTCAGTCTTATTGTTTGTTGTGAAAATTGGCTCAAAAAGCACGTTTATTTTGCATTTATAATCAACACATTCCTTCTCAATAGTATATTTCTGATGACACTTAACACAAACTGAAGTACATTGACCTATAAATAGTCTGATTAGCAGAATTCTAAACATTTAATATCGTGAATTCGCCCTTTATTACTTCACGTGGGGGCGTGAATCTGTATCTAGCTACCATTTAATTTCACTTTTAAGCATAGATTAATACTCTTAGGTGATTTAGGCTAATTATAGGCTTAAACATGCTTTTCAGAAATCAGTTAAATTCATTTTACCATTCCTCTCTATAAGCTGTTTTTCAGTTCGTTCTAACATATAATGAAACTGCAAATGCAAAGCAGCGAAGTCAGAATCAACCAACGAGACTAGGCCTAGTTATTATTATTATTATTATTATTATTATTATTATTATTATTATTATTATTATTTTTATTATTATTATTATTATTATTATTATTATTATTATTATTATTATTATTATTATTATTATTATTATTATTATTATTATTATTATTATTATTATTATTATTATTATTATTATTATTATTATTATTATTATTATTATTATTATAATTGTTATTGTTATTGTTGTTGTTGTTGTTGTTGTTTTTGTTATTATTACTTTGTTTCGAGTAATTGACTTATTCCGATCTACACATTTTTGGCTTTGTAAATTGATAGCGTTCTACTTCAGTCCGGCGTCAACACACTTTTTAAATAATATATTTACGATCATTAATCGATGTAGTACATTTATTTGTATTTTGTGTACAAAACCACGGTTTGCACGGGATCAATCTTTTCAGAGCTTTTCATGTACTTTAAAATTGACTGAAGAGTTCAGAAGCCCCCCATGTTCGCCGTTGGGAAGCTGTCTGAAGCCCCGTTGACTTGTGCAAAATTGTTTAAAGACATCTGAAGCTATGCGAAACCCTGTTGACTTGTCTGAAGTTGTCAGAAGTCGCGTTGACTTGTATAAGGTTGTCTGTAGCCACGTTGACTTGTATTAAGCTGCCTGTATTAGCAAGTACAAAGTTGTCTCAAGCAAAGCGTGCGAAGTGTGTGACTGTAAATTTGCAAGAAAAATTATCTAGATAGTGATCAAAGCTGCGTAGACGTTAGTTTAAACATTTAAAACACGAAATTATATTATTATATTATTGTTAAGTAAACTGCAACTCATTACTACCAGGAGTGGATAGCCTGAGTAGTCACTGACTTTGTCCACCTCCCTGTCTGGCTACTAACTGGACCGGGAACAGGATCCAAAATGTAGCACCTGGCATTCAAAAGTAGGCCTATCCACACCCTGATGAGAGATAACTATGCTGCTTTACACTAAAAGAAATGTCTGAAGCTTGAGACTGTATATAGCATAAGGTGTCTCCTCTACTGTTCCGCTTGATAACGAAATCAAGCATCCGATCAAAATTTATCTGTTAACAAAAATCACCTTCTTAAAAAGGTTCAGATACAAGTTACACTTAAAGGTACTGCACGGGTTCTATCGAAACGTGCAATTTACACACGGTATGAGTCTAATTGTGTGGACATTGTCCAGATGTTGGAGAGGACCTAATGGAGATAACAAAAGATGACAAAAGAGGTGACGCGAGAATAAGAGAAGAGGATAGGAGAGGAGGGTGGAGACGAGAGGAAAGAAAACGATAGAGTCCTAATATTAAGCTGAACAGGTGAATGTGTATTACGTGTATTTGTAGGCACCTGGCCAACTACACTACGGGTAGTGTTATGATCTCCACTTTATAGCAAGCTAGGAAGCCCATAACATTACCTGCGATTGGTTGATCAGTGGTTTCCTGTAGAAAAAACGAACACGTGACATTATCAGTTGTCTGGTTTTTGTAGTGGAATGCACTTCTCCTGTCTGCCTACCGAGTGTCATTGGTCCTGTCAGATTTGAAGCATTGTCATCAGGTTTTTTTGTTGTTGTTGTTCTTCTCGTCGTCCCCTTTAATTTCCAAGTTTTAGGGGTTTCGTTGCTTCTTTCTTCAATTTTCCTGGATGATTTTCCTGGATGTCATTGTGCAGCGCTTACCCGCACTTGCATCAGCGATGGCAGGCCGTGAGGCTGTCTACCGGGTCGAACCCCGAAACAACATTTATTTGCATTGACCCACTTAGACCTTAAGTCTGTATTGTGCTGTCATCTGTTGGCAATGAGATTTATTATAGAGTCAGTTGTGATCGATAAAGACGTGTTTCATTCTTTCCAAACTGTAATCAGTTTTATTGCGTAAAACAAAGAGCAACCAAACCATAAGTATTTAAATTTACTCATAATTAAAAACATCTAGAATCACATTAGGACTAGAAGAGAAAAAAGGAGAAGGGGAAAGCAGAGGAGAGGAGTGAAGAGACATTATTAAATTCACTTTAACTCAGTTTTATACTTGCTCATTCATGGTTTTATTATTTTATTAGTAGCAATGCAATAATAACAGTCATTCTGATTTAAATCTGATTTTGTTTGCAATCCTGCTGCCATCTATTGGGAAAACAAGTAATAAACTGGTAACTACAAAACAACAGTAGCAAAACGTTAAAGAACAATGTGATATGGTCACAAAATATCACAGACATTTCCTTGAATAATTGCTTAATTACACGATTAATGCAGAAATTCCTATTAAAAAGGAGAGCATCACCAAATTCTCTACTATGAATTTAAACTGGCACAATTTTTCTACTGTTTTCATGAAAAAAACACATTGAAGAGAACCAGCATAATGGTGCTGCCATCTATTGACAGAAACGGATGTTAAGAATAGCTGCCAAAATGTCCGTTTGTAATTGTTTACACAGAAAAAGATCCAAAACAAATAAACTTACATTTTAATAGTATCAGGCCTATCATTGCACAACAGTTAATAGGTCCTCCATTTGAATATAGAAATATGTATACCGTTCTATTTAAATAAATTTAAATTAACTTAGTAGAGATAAATTTTGAGTAAACTGTTAATACAACAAAAGAGCCGTAATGCACAAGCAGAACAATAGTATTTTATGCTGGTTGAAATGAAGCATGTAAATCGTAATTAAGTAGAACAAACATCTTATACATGCTAGTTAAGAGAATGCAAAAAGCTTTTTGGTGCAAATCAGCTCGCTTATAAATCCTGTAGAACGAAATAGTCAATGTTCAGAAAACTATTAACAACTTTGCTGGCAACATCTTGATCCATTCTTGTTAAAATTGGCACTTAAATCATCCAGTTGACTCTCCTGCATTCGAAGTTGCCAATAAAATTCATTTTAAAAACTAAGCTCACGTGACAGAAAATTGTCAATTGTCACAAATCGGGAATGTATACGAATTACAGTGCCTAGCAAATAATTTCCTGAAATTCACCTGGCAAACACACATTTACCAGTCCAATTTACCTGTCCAATCAGAATACCTCTTTGCAGGCAGCTTCTCAAATAGGTGAAACGTGAATCATCTCAGCTGGTTCGTTAATTAAGCAAGTATAGCCAAAAAATATCACATCAATTTAACATCTTCGAAATGATTACAATCAACTGTGTTAAGCTATACAAATGCACTTCACAAAAAAAAATCTGGAAATGTGTTCAGATTTTAACATTTCTCACACCAAAATAGGCTATCATTCGTTAAAATACACAAAATAGATGCTTTAAAATAAATAACATATATTTATTTATACTAAATTTACATATCTAGCGATTCATTTCAATACGTATCAAACGTAGTGATATCGGTGTTCGATCGCTTCTTCTTCTTCCGCTCGGCTGATCGCTGCTGAGGCAGTGCTTCTAAACGGACGGGTTTACGTGGGACGTCCAACATGCTCGCTTGCGGCGCAGAGTTGGACATGAACGAACCATTGGGCAAACCGTTAGAAAGTTGAGCCATTCCCAATGGAAAGTTGGTTTCTCTTGATGCTGAAAAACAAAATTAGAAAAATGTGTGTAGTCACTACTAAGCATATGTAGTTTGATCATGTGCAGTAAGGCACTTATTTTTGTATGCAGGTCGGCACTCTACAGGCTGGCATTCGGCACTGAAAAAAGGATGCTACTCAATGTAGACGGTTGTGATGAGATTGGAATGAATCACATTATCAAAATTTCTGGCAGTATGGTTTCTGTAGTCTTAGTTAGCCTTAATTAGTGCCATGTTAGTGACAAAATCTTTTGCACATATTATGGCGTTACAAGTTTTCAATTTATAATACAGTTTGGCAGTCTGCGAGCCGACACCCAACATTGAAAAGTGGGTTTATTTCATTTATGATGGGAACTGTGAAAGTTATAACTGTATGTTTAGTCAAAAACAATCTTTTACGACGAGCCACTGGATGTGTAGTGGTGCTTTAACCATGTTCATATGTTGATCGTAATGAGGTAAATGCCCATAAGTTGTGTGACGGTAGAAATAGCCTAGAATGATTATTAAATCTGGCTGTTATCCCATCCATTTACTGATCAGGTACAGTGTTACTTTGACCACATACGCATAAATAACTCAGACCAATCTACTGCTACACATTTACGACAACAATTTTGTTTATGTTTATGTGACTTGCCAGAGAAATTTTAGATAATTAAATACACATTGAACAAACTTCCTTTTTCTTCTCTACACTTTTTTTACAATTTCACGAAACAAAACCCTCACTTTAAATTTTACATATATCTTTTAAGGTTTCAATAACAGTTGTAATGTTAAGCTCCCCTCCATTTCCTCACTAATGAAACAATGCACAACTTTGAAGAAAATACTTCTAGCTACCAATGCTACTCTCCACGGAAACAAAATTCCAAAAATGACAGTAAACCAACCAGCGAAAAATGAGTACAATCTGTTTATTCATGCAGTCACGACTGTTTCAATACAGCAAACATCTCTGTGCACGTTTTCCAATGGCTGACAATGGTTGGCATGTGTTCAATAACTTTACGTATTTTGAACGTAGGTTGAAAGTGCTAATTGTGAAAGAATAGAGGTAATATTTTCAATGTTTGAGTGTAGGTGCCCTATTCAAGCAGCTGAAAGACATGCAGAGAAATTTGGAAGCCACTGAACTGTTTGATATTTGTGCCGTTACGCTTCAAGAATGTAAAACAAACTGCAAGAGATTTTGCACACTGTCAAAAAATACTTATACAGTCGACCCTCATTAAACCGGACCCCGTTAGCCCGGATATCGGATAAGACGGACGTCATCCGTGGTAAAGGAAACTGACCGATTACCGTCCGAGCCCGAGCGCTAAACACAACATGGCCTACCAACTGTACAATAATTTCTTTATCCTCACAGGTTAACTATTTTAAAGTAATATACAGTATAGTATATAGTGCACAGTATATAGTGCAATGTATATAATGCAATGTATATAGGCCTTATTAAGGTGATTATTCCTGTATAATATAGACCATATATAGGCATATCGGATAAATCGGACAATCGGCTAAACTGGACCCCCCCCCCCCCCCCCAATTAGTCCGGTTTAAAGAGGGTTGACTGTATCTTGCTAAAAGTAGAACAAGGTATAGAACCTTGTTTAACATAAAACCTTGCAGGTAAGTTGGATGAAATTTCTGGCAGTATGGTTTCTGTAGTCTTAGTTAGCCTTAATTAGTGCCATGTTAGTGACAAAATCTTTTGCACATATAATGGCGCTACAAGTTTTCAATTTATAATACAGTTTGGCAGTCTGCGAGCCGACGCCCAACATTGAAGAGTGGGTTTATTCAATTTATGATGGGAACCACTTCCTATTTCATTATTAAGGTGGCTGTCTTAGTGACATTTACATGTAAATGCATCATTCTGCAACAATGTAAATAGCTAAAATGAGTTGAAAATGCAAGGCAAAATTGGCAAAAGCAATTTTTCTCCGTAACTTAGGAGTCTTCATGCTTTCGACCAAGTCACACTTACGTATTGTTCTTCCAGAAAGAGAGTCCTTTCCATATTTGAGATTCAAATCTCTTTTTGGCTTAAAGTAATCGTTAGCGTAAGCTTCATGGCCACCTTGCTCTAGTTTCTGCAATAAATGAAAGGCACTAATGAGACAAACAGATAATTCCCATGCCATGTCAAATTTGTTGATTCAGCTAAATTGGCACTATTAATTCAACCAGGTTCAGTCAATTAAATAATATATTATTCATCTTTAAATATCAATATTTTACAATACACTAATAGTGAACTGTTGTCATTGTATCTCTGTAGAAGTGATGACTTTAGTTTTGCTGTTAACTGTAAAATTTTTGATTGTATCCAAAATTATATTAATAGTACTAAACTTTTTAATGTGATCAGACCTTAGGTTCCCTTTTATATATTTATGGTAAAATTTAAGACAGTTATTGTTATTATTTATTTGTTATATTATTCATTGTGTCACATCTGCTAACTTTCTATGTACATATCTTTATTTATAAGTATTTGTATGTATGTATATGTATTTGAATTTATTTGTATTTATATTACTATATATTTTTTGCATTTTTGCTTGTACATACACTTGCATGGCGAGGATTCTTGTATCAATTTTAAAAACTGTCTAATATGAACCAAATAAATTGTTTAAACTCAATCAACTAAGGAGTCACATTAATAAAGTTAAATCTAGAAACATATTTGCATGTTGATCAAGAATTAAACAAAACACAGTTAACCTTGAACAGGTCTCGTAAAATTCATTGCCGTTAAGCTAACCTGAAAGTAATTATCGTCGCCGGGGTCGCTATGGTAACCATTTAAGTACGCCTGACTTGTGTTTGCTGAAGAAACCTTTCCTCCGGGCATTATGCCTAAAATAACCATGAAATGTTAATAACTTAATGAAAATAACATTAAGACTTAGTCGAAAGTAAAACACAGAGTTGCCTTTAATGAACTGATTGTTAGTATAACTACACGAAATGTCTCAATCAGTAACAGAAATGCTGTAACTAGAATAAAAGAATAAATAACTCTTGCGTTATGTTTATGAAAACATGGCTAATGCTGAGTGGCAAGAGAAAAAGAACTGATCTTAAAAATATTGGTCATTTTTTCCTGTTTCTTGCTTTCTTGTAACAGTGGCATGTTCTGAGAAATGTATCTATTTGATGTGAAAATGAACAAATGTTGTAATAGTACAGCATCTTCATACACAGCAGACTGAATTATCTGCCAAAAATCTATGATGTCTTTTAATAAATATTTAAAGCAAAACCGGACCCAATGTTAAACTGTATGTCAAAACAACCTATTCTTTAGAATATAGAAAAGAAACATACTATTTTTTAAAGAATGCCTTATGTGAAAGAACTATTACCACACAAACGCTCGCGTTTCACGTTCGCGTCACTAGTTCTTTGCTATATCATACATTTCATCATACGCTAGTTAGACATGCACGAGCACCTGCATTTTGGAAAGTGTTGCACCAAAAACAGGTGTGGTACCTCTCAGTTCAAATGTGTTAGTTTGTGACAAACTGCACATGTTCGACAGCTCATGCGTGAGTACAGTGGCAAATATGAAATTTGAATTTTTATCTGAAAACATGTCGAGTTTTAGTACAGCACACTGAATATCGTACAGTAGTACTGTAGTTTAATTTTCGCTTTCACAAACACGCTCGTGGAGTGCTTTTGACGTTGAAAATTATGTTAGTTTCTGATGTCATCAATAGTTGGGCTCTCCTGCCACTAATTAAGATTTTATTCCATTATTTAACTATCAGAAACACTTTTGCAGTATTATTGGTGAAAAAATGTATACTTTTTATCGTACTTCAAATTGCGTTAGTATATGAAAAATCATCCTGTCTTCCTTTAAATAAAATGCTGCATATAGCACAAGTGCACACACACACACATAATATAAACACATAATTGTATTATAGCTAATTGCAGATGGCTTTTCTGTTGTTTTCGTGTTTACCAAAAAAGTTCACAACACATAATCAAGAATAAGTAGGTTAGTTACCAGCAGGAGGGAGATTTGTCTTCGAAATGATCAACTCCGGCAACTTCCATTTCTGGGTGTCAGCATCCCAAGTGCTTTCATTCTTTATTTTATCTAGGTTGCTATAGTTACAATCCCTCCGCAAGCACGGTTGCACCTTCAAAGAGCAATCAATACTACTAAGCAGCAAAAACTTACAAGATGTGTACAGTTATTTTTAACGAGCAAAGGCATCTGAAATGCTGATGATGGAAGAGCATGATGATGATAACAAAGAATGTGGTTATGACGACAGATGACAGCGATAAGACAAATGACAGATGGTCATACTGAGGTGATGATGATGAAGAAGGAAAAGATGATGATGATGGTGGTGACGATGACGACGACAATGATGACGATGAAAATGATGGTGACGATGATGATGGAAATGATGGTGATGATGACGACGGTGATGACGACGATGATGAAAATGATGGTGACGATGGTCACAGATCATAATGTGTGTGCTATGCTTAAATAGTTTTAGACAAATGCTAGCTCTTACAGACAGCACCTTGCTTACCTTGTCAAGAATTTGTTGCAGTAATTTCAACTGTTGATCTTGACGACGGATTGTATCCAAGTAGTCAGCTCTGTCAAATTCAAACTCACTCTGAACGTCACGTAGATCAGTCTCCAAATTACGGATCTGAAAAAATGTACTTTGTCAAAATTCGGTGGATTTCTTTTTATACTTATTTATTATTTTGTGACCGTTTTTACAGTAGGTTAGCGTCAGCCCAGTGTTTGGAACATTAACTTTTTTCTTATCTACTTTTAACCTACATCTACTTTTGCAGTGTACATGTATTTCCATCTAGTTTTTCAGCAGCTACTCGCCTGTACATTTATTTTGCAAAAACATCTACTTTATCTAACATGGTAAAGAAAATTAAAATCTTCCTTGCAATTCATATGTGCCGTGATTTAGGTCATGTTAATCATATCAGCAAAGGTAGAGTTACAAACTGTTTTCAGATACTTGTTGTTCTTAAACATATTTATGTTTTGTTACTTTTGCAAATATCTGTGACATAATTACTAGGCAATTATCAGTTTATTATTATATGTATTAATGCAGTTATCAAATTCAACTTTGTCGTAATTATCTTTCTGGTAAAAATATTTCAGTGGTATGTTAGCTGAAAAAATCTTTTACTCTTTGGGAAATTTACCTGACAAGTTCCTTGCAAGAGAAACCATAAAACTTAGACGTCAGTAAATAGTTTGACAATTTTTTTTTCGTACAATTATTGCGTCAGCATTTATTAAAGAATTGTTGGTCTTTAGTCTTTTTTAAATATTACAACCTTTATGTATCCACCTTGCAATCTGTCTGGCTGCCTCATGGCGCCACGTTTCTATTAGCCATGTCTTGGCATCTTACTGTCAGTCGGCACTGAAAATGATTCTGATTTTGTTTATTATTGACTATTTATGTATGAATGTGTGTATGTATGTATTGTTAAAAGTTTTTCTCGCTCTTGGTTTTCGTGCATTGTCTTCAAAATTTCATTTGTTTCATTCCTGTTTTACTGCAAATGCGTAAAATTTTGTTCATTTCGTCCGTGTACCGTGTATCTTACACCAAACATTGCCGCTAACACAGTATCTACACCTGAATGGAATCATTCACAACATTCTGAAAAGTACACCCTCACAACATGAGTTATTCCACTGATTTAATGATTTATCTATTGATTAACCAACCTTCTTCTTTGCCTTGTCGATGATTTCTGTTTTTGCTTGCAGCTCGTCTTGCATCGTATCGTAGACATTCAACATTATCCCATCATCATCCATTCTAGATACCGCTTCTGTAAACCATAAAGTCATTCCATTAAATTCTCATCTTGCTAATTGATTGCTAGGATAAGCTCCTTTGGTTTCATTTTGCAGAAATCGTTTCTTCATACAACAAAGAAAATGTTGATAAGTTACCCAACTTTGGCATCTATTTTGTGTGCTGAGTGTCAAAAGTGCAATCACGAATGCAGGATCTTCTTACAAAACTTTTAAAATGCAAAAGTATCTCTTCCGTACAATTTTTTAGACAACTGTTTTTTAAGCACATCTTGGATTTTAAACATTTTTTATTTTAAAATAACCTGTTACTTCGAAAAAATGACAAGAGCCGATAAAGACTTGTCTTATGATGAAGTAATAAAAAAGGAAAAAGCCAATATGCAAACACCTAGTAGTTTTTGTCTTCGCTTTTCTCCCATTATTCTTTTCTTTTTTCTCTTCTCCTTCAGTTCCACGTCGTTTGCTCTTTCTCCACCCACCATGATGTTCTGAAGTTCTTGCAACCTGTTTAACAAGAAATTGTTGCAGAAAAAACAAGTTGTTAAAAAAGCTTAAATAAAGCCTTTAAGGGATTTAGTTATGGGAGACACAAAGAGGCAGCTTGCATGCAAAATAAAGTAATTTAGCTAATAGTAATTATCAATTTACTTTTTATCTGGAGAATGGCACTCTCAAGATGTAACACAAGACACAATAACAGGCCCACTAAGCTCCCTACTACTAAATCTGAATGATTGTAGCAAGACCAGAACTTAGATCATTACAGGGAAGATGAGCTATTGAAGTGGCAGGGATGTTGTAACTTTGTTTGGACAATCTTATATTCTCTTTTAAAGAGAGAAATCAAGAGGCAGTAGCACAAAATGAAACCGGTTCTTCTACAACGGTTGCCTACTTGTCTAATTGTCTACTAAATCAGTATTTAGAAAGGTATTCATTATTTAGCAGCTGCAGTAATGTTTAAGTGCACCCATGCGAACATCACATAATATGTAAAAACATTTAGGTAAAAGCACTGGATTACAAATGACAAAAATTATGCCACACTATGTCAGTCCAGACACAACAGTAAAAAATCATTGTGTTACATGAGACTGGTTAGTATTTAATAAACAGTAAGGTGACCAACGGTCAAAAGACTCATTACTTGCTCTGAGAAGTTTTATTTATCGTACTGCTATTTGCTTCACCAAGTGTCTATGGTACTTATGGCAGACTCACTATCTTAGTGAATTATCCTTAATAACAAGCTAAGTTCAGATCCTGGCACAACTATTCAACACTAATAGCAAGCCTCACACGTAATAAATGACATAACCACTCACTCTATTATATGCGTATACAAGATGTTCAGCATTTTAGAAAGAGTGAAGAGTACCTTTGGCAAGAGTGTTTTTTTGGACTTACAAATGTTAGAAGGGCAAGCAATTACAATAACAGGTTCTAAGAAGTAAAAAGAACAGGAAATCAATACATCTCACTCAGGTAATCTATGACCATCTAAGAGAGTAAGAAAGTTAAAAAAAAAGTTCAAAATAAATCCACATATGTGTGCTTGCAAACCAAAACAGTCTGTAAGTTGGCATAGTTAAAACTTCAGAATGCACCAAAAATTTGGTCAAATGTCAATTTTTTGTTTTTTGTAACCTTTATGTTCTAGCATCAGGAAAATGTTAAATATCAGCACCCAGCACCTCAACTTCAACATGGATTATCTTAGCTTAGTAATAATATATA